>SJYC01098744.1:0-29552 GCA_006408675.1 Madoqua kirkii | reverse complement strand
GGGAGGGATTGGGGACAGGAGGAGAAGGGGACGACAGAGGATGAGATGACTGGATGGCATCACGGACTCGATACATGTGAGTCTGAGTGAACTCTGAGAGATGGTGATGGACAAGGAGGTCTGGCGTGCTGCGATTCATGGGGTCGCAAAGAGTCAGACTCAACTGAGTGATTGAACTGAACTGAACTGAAGTCCTTGTGGGCCTGTTTTCTATCTTTGATGTTTCTACTATTTCTCATTTATGTTTTCTTATCTGCAGACCCCCGGTTCTTTGATTCTGTACCAGACATTTGTATTCTTAAGAAGTTTTTGCAGAATTGATTGGATTCTAAGATGATGCTAGTTTCCTTGACAGGGAACTTTGTTTCATTTCATCCAGGTACCTGTGAGAACTATAATCAGGAAGGCATCCCCTTAATGTAATTATAAAGTCTGAGAATTCTTGAGTTACTGAGAGGATTCAAAGCACTGCAATTAATGCATCAGTAGGTTTAAAATGATTCATTTCACCTAGGATGCAACTCTTTAGAACCATCTCAAGGAAACTCCTAAAATTCAAATATGTTCTGCTGACTCTTCTAATCTGTCAAAAGAGTTATTCCACTTCCTAGATGTGAATTTGGTCAGCATATGGCTCTTAGGCAAAAGTGAACCCCCAATACTGGGATTTTCAAGATGGTGGTGTAATAATTTCTCCCAAACTTTTTAGTTCTCCAAGGCCTTCCTGCAGATTAAAATGCAAAATTCAGTATATGGTTTATGCTCAGTGAGATTAGTTTGTACTTAGTCAACTAATCCAAAGACTGGACTCTAAATAGTATTTTTGAAATTTATATAATGAGACAATTTGTAATCCCAAACAACAGATATCAAAAGCAAAAATGAATTGATGAAGAGGCAGGCTTTTCAATGGAGAAGGCAATGGCATCCCACTCCGGTACTCTTGCCTAGAAAATCCCATGGATGGAGGAGCCTGGTAGGCTGCAGTCCATGGGGTCACTAAGAGTTGGACACAACTGAGCGACTTCATTTTCACTTTTCACTTTCATGCATTGGAGAAGGAAATGACAACCCACTCCGGTGTTCTTGCCTGGAGAATCCCAGGGACAGTGGAGCCTGGTGGGCTGCCGTCCATGGGGTCACACAGAGTCGGACGTGACCGAAGTGACTTAGCAGCAGCAGCAGGCTTTTCAAAATAGGTTTGAGAGAGCCAGTGAGACAACTGGCCCACAAGGAAGACATAGAAAGGTACTGAGAGAAATGCAATGGAGAGGTGGATTTTCTAAAGCTCAGAGAAAGGATTTATAATACTTGTCTTAAATTTTGAGAAACTTTCTCTGCAGTAGAACATAGAACATTGCTGACTCAGTGTGAAAGAGTTCAAAGATGAAAGGCCAGATAAAGAATCTGGCCAGAATACTGGCCAGAATACAGTAGCAGAGTAAATGCTTCATCTGGAGAGTAACTATCCTCAGTGATGATCAAACATGCAGGAACGCAGGGGACTAGGTATGGAACCCACGGTCAACATATGAACTTAGAATCATGTTTAAAGTGACACTGCACCCAAAGTGTTGCTTCTGGGGACCACGAATTTCCAACCAAGGGTGTATGTGAAGTGGACTGCCAGAAAACCAGAAGTTGAGGGGCAAAAGGAATGGCAAGTCAAAGAAGAGGCAATTCCCAAATGAAAGGAGCTGCAGTCTGAGAAATTAGTTGGGGAGCCTCTGAAGAATCTACCAATTCCATAAGAAAGACACTTTATACATCTTTCAGACTTCAGGAAGGCAAAACTCTTCTCTAATGATGGGCTTCCCTGGTGGTCCAGACAGTAAAGAATCTGCCTGCAATGCAAGAGACATGGATTCAATCCATGGATCAGGAAGATCTCCTGGAGAAGGGAATTGCTACCCACTCCAGTATTTTTGCCTGGAGAATTCCATGGACAGGGGAGCCTGGTGGGCTACAGTCCATGGGGTCACAAAGAGTCAGACACAACAGCCCTGTAATTAAACTAGTTGAATAAAAGCTGTTCATTCCACTGCTCTTTACATGCACTATAACCCTGAAAAAGAACAGCATCTAGCAGACAAAACAGGTGACCAAACAAAAGGACTGGATCTGATTGTATTATGCTTCTTGAAGGCAGAAAGCCCTAGCTGCTGGTGAAGGGAGAAATCTTTCCAATAAATGAAGATTAAAGTCTTGCTTATTTAATGTATCAGCTTGGGCATCCTGCTTTCTGTACTGAGTTTATATTTGTTGCTTAAAGAAACCAGAGGGCTTTCTATTACCTAGAACTTACTGGAAAATTCATGGAGGTCACTTTCAGAGAAAGAGAAAGAAATTTTCAGTGAATTAATTTTAAAAGGTCAATGAGAGGGAAAAATAACATGAATTTTTTGATAAGATCCCACTACTCTGAGTAAGAAAAAATGACATCACAGTTTCAGTAAGATGACTTCGGGAGGGGAAAGTAATATAGATTCTATGGAGAGGAGGTTAAAGTCAGAAATGCTAGCAAAGCCACTATTATGATATTCCTTTGTGAGACAGTGAGAGAACAGAGGCCTTCCAGACTTGGGGGACCTGGAGGTAATAAGAGGTGTTTTTGTCACTCATCCCCAGAACAACTAGAGGATGCAGAAAGAGAACAAAATTAATGAAAATCTTCTAGATACATATCACCTGTAAAGTTTATTTTCAGCATTATCTTCAACTGTTAGCCTTGCTAATCTCCACTTTTCCCATCTATAAAATGAGAAAAATCATACTTTGAGATATAAATGTGATAAAATACATAATAATAGATGAACTTACCACAAGTTAAATGAAATTGAGGTATAGAAAGAATGAATGAATGAATGACTCTAGGGTAAGATTAGGAGGGAAGAAGGGCTAAGCTCTGAATCTTGAAATCTAGAGCAGATGCCACATTAGAGCTGAAATTGTGTGTGTGTGTGTGTGTGTGTGTGTGTGTGTGTGTGTGTGTTGCTTTTATAATCAAAGTCACATTTAAATATTAAAGAGCTGGTTTTATAGCCTCGGGACTAGTCTGGAGAATCTACCTAGATTGGCACAAACCTGTTGGGGTGAATGATCCTACTTGTTATTCAGATTAGTATTTACCAGCAAACATTCTGTCAGAGCCATGTGCTAAAGGCTGCTGGCAAATCTTTGCATGATGGCTGAGCTGAAATGAATACCAAGGCATGTCAGCGGATGGCTTTCATTAGATACTCTTTGACTGAGTTGAATATTGAAACAAGGCCATCTGATAGAGTCATCCTGGATTCCTGCAGGAAGGGACTGGAGGTGCTGGAAGCAAAATGAGGTGCAGGTGGAAAAGCATAATAAATTCTGCAGTTTACCAGTGTTAATATGAAAAATCAGAATGTGAACCTCATTGAAAAGGATCTATAGGCTGTTTATCTACTCAAAGTGACCTTGTAATCTATCAGTCATTTAAGTGATAGCAAAGAACATGAATGCCACCCTGTGGCTACCAGCAGAAATTATACTTAATATAACATAATTTTACATAATTAGAGGGTAATGGGAATGTGATTAAAAGAAATCATGCAGATGCCAGGAGAAAGAGAGATGGCCCAGATAAACAGTTATCATTGCTAATAGATGATGCAGGGAGGCATTACCCAAAATATTAAGGGAACAAACTCCCTTGTCTCTTCTCTAAATAATGTAAGCAAAAAGATATACTCTGATTATACATACAAAAAGCATTTGACAAAGACATAAATAGATTACTGGTAATAACAGAGATGAGAATAGAGAAGGAAAAGTATGTCTTTCAGTATCCTTGTCACTCAAGCATACTAAGACTATGAGGCCCTCCCATTGACACAGAGACAATTATTCCTCTCTGCCCACAAGTCTCCTTATACACAAATGTGCATATTCTAATTCACAGACCCATTTTTTTCTTCTGCTTTCTCTGCATCTGATGACTGCAATTGTGGATTTTATTCACTTATTCACCAGATTTCCACAGAGCCAGGTACTATTCTAAACCCTCATCTACAACAGTAGAGGTCCCTGCCCTCACTAAGCTTACATTCTATGTGGGTCAACAACCACCAAATAAGCATATACATGTCAGGTGGTAAACGATTCAACAGAGAAAAATTAAACAATGCAAATAAAAGTGTGAACGTTGGGAGGTGGAGGAAGTTTGGGGAAAGCGTCTTCAATAAGATAACACTCAAAAGCCTGAAGGATGCTGTGAGGGAGCAGCCATGCATATATGAGGCAAGGAAATGTTCAGGCAACCGGGATTATAGTACAAAGGCTCTGAGGTCAAGTTTTCTTGGAGTGTTTGTGGAACAATGGAAAGGCCAGCATGGCACAAAGCAAGTAAGAGGATGAGTGGTTAGAGATGAAGAAGAAGATATTATGGCAGTGGGAGGGCAGGCAGACACACGTGGCTCTGTGGACAATTTCAAGGACTTGGCTTTTACTCAGAATTAGAGCTTTCTGACATGCTCTGATTTATGCTTTAAAAGAATCAAACAAGTGTAGATAAGGGACTATAGGGGTAAAGCAAGGCGGTTATTTCAAAAGTCCAACAGATGATGGTTGTGATTTGGTCCAAGGCAGTAGCAAAGAATAAGGCAATGGTAGCCAGATTTTGGACAGATAGTAAAGGTAGAATCACTATCATTTACCACTGGATTCAACATAGATATGCAAAAATGAGAAAAGTCAAAGGGTTTGGACTGAGTAATCAGAAGAATGGCGTGATCAATCACTGATGCCACGTGCTTCATAATTTAAAAAAAAAACATAAAACAGAAGCAATACTGTAATAAATACAGACTTTTTTTAAAGGTCACATCAAAAAAAATTAAAAAGTAAATAAATAAGTAGCACAGCACAGTGTGGTTATCAAGCTTCCAACCACTCAAGACTTCATTACTTTTTGAGCATGAGTCACAGAATTACCCATACTAGAACCCCTCAGAGGCAGACAGAGGCAGTTTCAAAGCAGCACTTCTCCCCATGTGTCTGTAATAACACTTCTCCCACACCTTATCCCTTCTATCATACCGTGAGCTTCTGTAAAAGACAGGGACAAAGAGGCAGATTTCTTAATATCAAGATATAAAGGGAAGAAATCTCTCCAGCTCCATCCTGGGTCACCATAGTAACAAAGGTTCTGAAATTATTTAATCTATTTTCAAATTCCATCTCCAAGGAGAGCAAAATCAATGTAAGAGAAAAAATATTAGGCCACTGAAGACCAGTGGAATATTTAAGTTTTAATACCAGTGTTTCGAACCTTAAGAGAAAGAATGATAAGGTCTGAGTGGATCTCCATCTTATTTCACTTAGAAATACTTCAGGTTTCAAAATGGAAGAACAGAGGGTCACTTGAAGATGAATGGGCAGTCAATTTGGAATAAATGAAGCAGACTTCCTGATAATATGGCTATGGGGATGTGGGGCTTTATTTCTGTGTATAGATGCTAAGACTATTTGGCTATTTCACTGTCTTAGTGCCTTATCTGCATTCATCTCATCCCTCAGTTAGAAGTCATTTAAGTATTTGGCTGGATTCTTCTTTCTGTCCTTTTATAAGCTCATCAGAGTGATATAACCTACAGGTCATAGACAAACATGCTTTTGCTGTCAGACAAATCATAATTTTTCTTGTTCCTACGCTTTCTAACTGAATCATCTGGAGCTTGTTAACCTCTCAAATTTAGATTTCTCCATGTGCAAAGGAGGCTACTAACAGTACCTAGCATGCAAGAACTTTATAATGATTAAATGAGATAAGTATGTTAATCTTTCAGTAGAGAACCTAGCATGTAAAAAAATAATGCTCAATAAATGGTTGATATCATTTTTATAATCATTAATGCTATACAGGCAGTGTCTATGAGTGAAAAATAGTGCAACAGTATTAAAAGCATAATCAACTGGGACAAAAAAAAATTTACCGTAGTGTACACATTTCCTGTATCTAATAACCACCCAAGTTCCTTGCTTTATAAATGTAGTAAATTCCCATTAAATAGAATGACTGACTGGAGTCAACCACTGCTGCCACTGAGATTATAGCTGCCATTCTGGACCTAGCCCACGATATTAGCAGTCCACTATTCTTGGCATGATTCACTGACACATGTAGAAATATCTAACCTACTGGGCATTGTAATACTGACCTCTAACATGAATTTTGAGAATGAATTTATAGAAAGAAATGTAAGTAATGGAAAAAGCATATAATTTACAGACTTTAAACATGGAGATTAGAAAATTACAATGAAAGAGATCATCAAATTCCACTTTTATCATGAGAATACTGGAGAAGGAAATGGCAACCCACTCCAGTATTCTTGCCTAGAGAATCCTGTGGACAGAGGAGCTGCTGTCCACGGGGTCGCATGGAGTCAGACACGACTGAAGCGACTTAGCATGCATGCATGCATTGGAGAAGGAAATGGCAACCCACTCCAGTGTTCTTGCCTGGAGAATCCCAGGGATGGAGGAGCCTGGTGGGCTGTCATCTAGGGGGTCACACAGACTCAGACACGACTGAAGTGGCTTCACAACATGAGAATGCAGATACTACTTGGAGTAAGTGGTAAAGTAGGATTTGGAAGCAAACACTGTAATTCCAAGAGTTCAGGCTTCCCTACTCTCTGGCCCTATCTTCTAACAGTCAAGAGCTCATTTCCAAAACAAGACAATTTCCTAGAGAAAAGGCTTTGGGATTCTCTCAGTGCCCCTTCCACTGCTGCTACTCTGGCCCAACATGCATGTTCAGCCTCTCAGTTGCGTCTTACCCTTTGGGACCCCATGGGCTGTGGCCTGCCAGGCTCCTCTGTCCATGGGATTTCCCAGGCAAGAATACTGGGGTGGGTTGCCATTTCCTCCTCCAGGGGACCTTCTCAACCCAGGGATCGAACTCATGTCTCCCGCATCTCCTTTATTGGCAGATGGATTCTTTTACCACTGGGCCACCTAGGAACCCAGGCCCAGGCCACAACCTAATCCTTGCTGTCCCCATCTCTTCCTCTTAATTTATAAGAATGGTCTGTACAACTTTGTTTACCAGAGCACTGACATGGTACAGACATATCTACCTGCAAAATGGTGATCCAGTTTTTCCTTATAACTGTATCATATACAAACTCCTGAGTTGTACCATCTGATGAATCATCACACTAGACTGCAGAAGAGGAAATCTTTGTTAATCCACAATATCTGTTAGTAAGAACCCATGATGATATTATTTCTTTCTAGGAAAGCAGGATGGATATGGTTGGGCCACATAGTAGAAAGTAAACATGTATGGAGAAAAATAATCATTTGAGGTACTAGGATAAACTATGAAATTGTTGGTATTTGACCATTCTTTTCCCTACATATACAGTCATCTTTTATAGTTCAACCTAACAGAAATATTACCTTATTTTACTAGGTGCATATTGCCTTTGGAGGAAAACAAGTTATTGAAACAGTGAACTAATATTTGTTATCACAAAAAGACAGCGTAGACAATCAGTGTGACTCTGAGGAACTCAAAATTTTCCCAAATACTTTTTCCTTTTTTTAATTAAAAAAATTTTTTTAATTTTAATTGGAGGTTACTTTACAATATTGTATTGGTTTTGCCATACATCAACATGAATCTGCCACCAGAAAATTACTAGAGCTAATCAATGAATACAGTAAAGTTGCAGGATATAAAATCAACACACAGAAATCCCTTGCATTCCTATACACTAATAATGAGAAAACAGAGAAATTAAGGAAACAATCCCATTCACCACTGCAACGAAAAGAATAAAATACTTAGGAATATATCTACCTAAAGAAACTAAAGATCTATATATAGAAAACTATAAAACACTGGTGAAAGAAATCAAAGAGGACACTAATATATGGAGAAATATACCAAATACTTTTTCAATACTCAGAATGAAAAAAACTAGAGAAAATATCATATGTTCATTTTGCAGGTGGGAAGGTTAAAGGAGAACTAAAACTTAGTTGACCAACCATAACGTAAATTGATGGTTAATACATTCCTCATCATTTAGTATCCAATTCTTGGAACAAAAAATCTGATGTCTTAGAGAATGAGAAAATAGGAGGAAAGCTGTTGTAGAGAGACAGAAGTGGTGAAAGAAAAGGGAAGGTACTTATGGTTGGTTCATGTTGATGTATGGTAGAAATCAACACAATATTATAAAGCAATTATCCTCCAATTTAAAATAAATAAATTTTATAAAAGCAGAGCTAGAAGAAGAAAAGAACTGACAAAAATTTTAAAAACAGGGGAAGGTGCCTAAGAGTTTGGAGAACAATAGAAGGGGTGTTAGTGCACTAAACACAAATAAAGTTTGTCATGGAAATCACTGACTAAAAGAAAGTTCTCACTGTGTTTAGAGGGCATCCAATTTATCTCAGCTCTTCTCTAACCAGATCCAAAATATGTGTTCCTAAGACACATACTTCTCTATAGCTGTCAGTTTTTCTCCCTTCAAAAGCTATTCTTGCTGAGTAGACCTCACTTCTGTTACGTAAGTTAAAAAAAAAAAAATCCAAAGACTGCTTTGAGGCAGGAAGAAAAGAAAATCAATGAGTTGTCATGAAACACAGGACGCATAGGTTCAGTTCAAAGGGACGATCTAAAGAGCTCTAGTCTTTTTTACTCATGGGGATGGCCAAGATGCTCAGGGACCATATATGGATGCCATCACATTATTTAAACTCATTCATAATGTGAGGTTTAAGGCCAAATATTTCTGTGAAATATTTCAGTCTTTAAAACATATTCCCAATTATTATCATATCAACCCATGGGATAGGTAGGAAAAGCAATACCATCCCTCTGAATAGAAAAGTGGAAATTTGTTGCTAATAAGGAAATCGAGGCTCAGGTATTTGCTCAAGACCTCACAAGTACTGCAAGAACCATGACTAGAATCTAGGCATTCTGATTGTTCAGTTTCAGAAACAACATGCTTTGGATCCAGAGAGATTCAGTGTCAGCTCATATAAACCAATTTCCTCTGTAGTCATCTAATTCTCAGTTTTGCTGGCTGTAAAATTTGCATAAGAGAGTCTATTTTGTGGGGCCACAGGCTGTGCTAAAGGAATGTTGATTCTCCTTCCCCTGCTTGCAAAGACAGAATGCTCTAGTGAGGAAAGTGAAGTAAAATGAGTGGATATTCAAAATGGTTATCTATGAAAAGCAGTAAAGGAAGAGTTTCCAGGTGAAAGCAAAAATAACGTTTGAAGTTTTGGTGCCTCCTAGACAGCGTTAAGGACTTCCCTGGTGGCTCAGACAGTAAAGCATCTGCCTACAATGCGGGAGACCCGTGTTCAAACCCTGAGTCAGGAAGATCTCCTGGAGAGGAAATGGCCTGTAGGCTCCTCTGTCCAAGGGGTCACAAAGAGTCAAATACAACTGAAGGACTTCACTTTCACTTTCTTTTTCTTTCAGACAGCATTATACAAATAGCTTCAATGTGAAGCTGACATCCTTAAGTTTGTTCATTTTCCCTATTAAACATGAATAATATGCTTTAACTAGGGATTAAATATACTTAAAACCTAACTAAAAATGAAGATCACAATATGCTTCCACTTATCCAAAGGAAACAAAATGCAAAAGAAGTTGCCTTAACGTTTAATATGAAAATTAACTGGTTATCTTGATCCTTCTACCTTTCTAAAACATTTCAATTCAAATCTACATTGAATACTGGATTAGCCTGAATGAAGGATGATAATTTCTTGAAAATTACAATGTGTTCCTCTCTGAATTATCCTTATTTACAGAGGGAACCAAAGAAACAAAATCCCAAAAACAGCAGATTGCCTGAAAGTATTTTCTTGTCATAAAAATGAGGGGAATGTCATATGATATGAGGCAATACAAAGTATATATGTGAACCGTGAACTCCCTGATGTTCAAGCTGGTTTCAGAAAAGGCAGAGGAACCAGAGATCAAATTGTCAACATCCGCTGGATCATGGAAAAAGCAAGAGAGTTCCAGAAAAAAACATTTATTTCTGTTTTATTGACTATGCCAAAGCCTTTGACTGTGTGGATCACAATAAACTGTGGAAAATTCTGAAAGAGATGGGGATAATGGACCACCTGACCTGCCTCTTGAGAATCTGTATGCAGGTCAAGAAGCAACAGTTAGAACTGGACATGGAACAACAAACTGGTTCCAAATAGGAAAAAGAGTACGTCAAGGCTGTATATTGTCACCCTGCTTATTTAACTTATATGCAGAGTACATCATGAGAAACGCTGGGCTGAAAGAAACACAAGCTGGAATCAAGATTGCCAGGAGAAATATCAATAACCTCAGATATGCAGATGACACCACCCTTATGGCAGAAAGTGAAAAGGAGCTAAAAAGCCTCTTGATGAAAGTGAAAGAGGAGAGTGAAAAAGCTGACTTAAAGCTCAACATTGAGAAAATGAAGATCATGGCATCCGGTCCCATCACTTCATGGGAAATAGATGGGGAAACAGTGGAAACAGTGTCAGACTTTATTTTTTGCCTTCCAAAATCACTGCAGATGGTGACTGCAGCCATGAAATTAGAAGACCCTTATTCCTTGGAAGAAAAGTTATGACCAACCTAGATAGTATATTCAAAAGCAGAGACATTACTTTGCCGACTAAGGTCCATCTAGTCAAGGCTATGGTTTTCCCTGTGGTCATGTATAGATGTAAGAGTTGGACTGTGAAGAAGGCTGAGCACCGAAGAATTGATGTTTTTGAACTGTGGTGTCGGAGAAGACTCTTGAGAGTCCCTTGGACTGCAAGGAGATCCAACCAGTCTATTCTGAATGAGATCAACCCTGGGATTTCTTTGGAAGGGATGATGCTAAAGCTGAAACTCCAGTACTTTGGCCACCTCATGTGAAGAGTTGACTCATTGGAAAAGACTCTGATGCTGGGAGGGATTGGGGACAGGAGGAGAAGGGGACGACTGAGGATGAGATGGCTGGATGGCATCACAGACTCGATGGATGTGAGTCTGAGTGAACTCCAAGAGACAGTGATGAACAGGGAGGCCTGGCGTGCTGAAAGAGTCAGACACGACTGAGCGACTGAACTGAATACAAAGTATTTATGAACATACACATCTTTGGGGAAGGCTAACACACTAAACTCAGTTTCATACAGATTAGTTCATCAGTGCAGCTAGTTATCACCTCCATCCTAAGCAAGGCAATGAAAGAATGGACCATGGGGATAGTAAGTTTCGATGTGGCAACACTTAATTCAATAGAAACACTCATTTCTCGGTGCTTTTGGATGGTAGAAAAGTCTTAGGTAGAAGAAGAGAGAGCATCAGTACCGAGAATTCCCCATTATCTTTTGCCTATTTATGACACACTATTGAAATTTATAGGCTACTTACTGCTGTTTTTCAAAAGTACTTATATAACACTTATTGATTCTTTTCTAATTCAATAAACACTTTGAGCACTATTTGCCAGGCACAGGACAAGAGCTTAAGCAGGAAAGGGCTGATGAATTCATGGCTGCTGTTCTCAAACAATTTAGAATGGAGTAATATATAAATTTGCTTTAAAATAAGTTTACATTCCCTGAACCACATACTGTGGAAGTGGCATTGAGTCACCAGCTGAACATCAAAAATTAAATATAAGCATGTCAAACTATAAGGCATTAGCTAAAACTGGTTATGGTACATGTTATAATGGGATATGATGAAATTGTTTAAAAATAGAGTTCTTGAGTTCTGTTTAAGAACATAAGATATTTCTCACAGCTTATTAAATGAAAAATGAGGTTTAAAATACTGCATCACTTAGACCCCAACACCTAATGGCTTAAAATAACAATTTAGCGTATCTTATCATCTTCCGGTTGGCTAAGGCAACTTTGTTGGATTCTTCTGGATCACTAATGCAGGAGTGCTAGACCATGCAGCCACAGGCTCACCAGGGCCCTCGCTCATCTAGGACATCCCAGATGACTGTTTTTCTCCCTGATATCTCTTTCTGGGGTTGCACTTAAAATTGAGTAGACGAGGAGGACAAAAACACAATAATAAATTCAGACAATCTTTGTTTCTACTTTAATTTGGCTTTCTGATTCTTCCATTAGGACAGGATCTCTGAAACTGAATTTATAAATAGAACACAATGACAAAAATAAGAACCAACACATTTTGAAAAGTTATTCTGTGTAGGACATGCTGCTAACCACTTTATCTACATGAACATGTTTCATATTTGCAACCACCCTCATGACAAAGATAAAATTAGCTCCCATTTATAGATGAAACCGAAAGATGTTTAGTCACTTGCCCAAGGCTCACAACTGGTAATGGCAGAGCAGATATTCCAAGTGTAGCTGCCTCCAGAATCCAAAGTCCTAGCTCTACTTTCAATAGCTTGACTTCCCAGAGTTTGCTAACTCCCTAAAATCATGTATAAAAATACTGCATGTATATAACTTTTTCTGTTGATACATATGAAATGTTCAAAGGGTCAAAAAGTCTCCAGGTTTCGCTGAACTTTCCTATAGGAAGCCCAACAATCTGTTACAAAAGTAGGTACTTGCTACATCTACCCCACTGGGTTACCAAACCTTTCCAGACACATCAGAACCTCAGTAAAGGATGCATTGCCGCTGTGACTCCCACTGTGACTAGTCATAAGTAGCAGAGTTCAAGACCATGCATTTAGCTGGGTTGATCCAAACAATAAGATCACATGCTTCTCACTTTCCTACTTCCTGGACTGAAGATCGCTCTGAAATCTTTCTAGGTGGCTAAAGACCTTGCGAAATCAGGGAGTTAAACAGATAGAAATAAAAGAATCCAATTCATGGGGATGGAGAGAATACTGGAAGCCCAGCTGGTAGGACCCTTCATTCTGGGGGTTCACAGGATGGGCATCCTTCCCTCCCCATCTGTCTGCTCAGACAGCCCCACAGAGTTACTGAGCAGGCTGCAGCTGTGCAGATTTCTATCTCTGATAAAACTTTGGCTGAAAGGTATTTGCTGATGATCGTCAACAATCAAATGAATTATAGATGATGTTGGTAAACAAAATGCTGCCTTGATGAATGATGAGTTGACTCTACTCTGACATGACTGCTAAGTCATTCAAAGCGCTGATTAAACCCATTACTGTAAAATAATCACCATCCATTACCTTTAATGTTGTGAACTGACAACCTAGTTAAGGCAGCTGATGGTGTCAGCAAAGTGATTTGTGTTACTGCATGTCCATCGACAATAAATCACTTCTATAAATCAATGAACAGTAGCAATAAAACAATATATTTTCATATTTCTTGACATTCAATTACAGAGTGTGTATATGGACTTAGTCTTAAACATAAACACCAATATGGAAGGATTCAGCATTCACCAGCAATGAACACAGGATTAATCCTATTTTAGCCTAGAGTGGAGGTAGCTTGTATAATTATGTGTGTGTGTTAGTGTGTGTGTACATGTATCTTCTTTGGCTAATAATCTACTTGATGCTGCCGAAATAATACATTACACAAGAGTAATGATGATCTAAAGATGCTCCTTGTCCTGACCTTAGATAAGGAAAGGCCAGAACATATAGAGTAAAGAACAGTGGCTCAGGAACTGGGATGTCTAAGAACTCCATTTTTTAACCTGTTTGACCTTACACAAGTCACTTAACCTCTCTGGGATTTAGTTTCTTCATGTCCAAAGTGGGACTAATACCTGCCTATTTGAGAGAGTGATTAAAAATCAAATGATGAGATACTTTACATGAGAATCCTTTTCAAAATGTAACACCTTCAAAATTTAGTTTTCATTTCCCTTTCTCTGAATGCGCTATTAGCTTTAAAACTCTCTCATCTTATATGTCTATGGCTATTTCCAGGTCTAGAGGTCTTGTACACAATTAAATCTTGGCTAACTCAATTTTAACACAGTAATATTTTATCTACTGAATCTTTCCTGATTCATTGACATATTATCTAGTACTTAATTTTGTACCAAGCCATGTCTTACGTCTTGAGAGGACAAAAGTGAAAAGAAGTTTAACATGCAATGATGAAAAGAGAAGAGAAACAGGAAACTAATAGAATCAGCATAAAAAATCATTATATAAAAGTTAGTTTCCCAAACACCCAAATCCTGTTTTCTTTTAGCCTAGTTGTGTCTGACTCTTTGCAACCCCATGGACTACCGCACGGCAGGCTTCCCTGTCCTTCACTATGTCTCAGAGTTTGCTCAAGCTCATGTCCATTGAGTCATCTCATCCTCTGTGGTCCCCTGGTCCTCCTGCTTTCAATCTTTTCCAGCATCAGGGTCTTCTCCAAGGAGTCAGTTCTTCGCATCAGATGGCCAAAGTACTAGAGCTTCAGCTCAAACATCAGTCCTTCCAATGAATATTCAGAGTTGATTTACATTAGGACTAACAAATTTGATCTCCTTGCTGTCCAAGGGACTCTGAAGAGTCTTCTCCAACATCACAGTTTAAAAGCACCAGTTCTTCAGTGCTCAGCCTTCTTCACAGTCCAACTCTCACATTCATACATGACCACTCGAAAAACCATAGTTTTGACTAATGGACCTTTGTTGGCAAAGTGATGTCTCTGCTTTCTAATATGCCATCTAGGTTGGTCATAGCTTTTCTTCCAAAGAGCAAGTGTCTTTTAATTTCATGGCTGCAGTCACCATCTGTGGTGATTTTGGAGCCCAAGAAAATAAAGCCTGTCACTGTTTCCATGGTTTTCCCATCTATTTGCCATGAAGTAATGGGACTGGACACCATGCTCTTAGCTTTTTCAATGCTGAGTTTTAAACCAGCTTTTTAATTCTCTTTTTTCACCTTAATTAAGAGGCTCTTTAATTCCTCTTCATTTTTTGCCATAAGGGTGGTGTCATCTGCATATCTGAGGTTATTGATATTTTTCTCAGCAACCTTGATTCCAGCTTGTGATTCATCCAGCCCGGCATTTAATGGCACCCCACTCCAGTACTCTTGCCTGGGACATCCCATGGATGGAGGAGCCTCATAGGCTACAGTCCATGAGGTCGCTAAGAATTGGACACAAAAGAGCGACTTCACTTTCACTTTTCACTTTCATGCATTGGAGAAGGAAATGGCAACCCACTCCAGTGTTCTTCCCTGGAGAATCCCAGGGACAGAGGGGCCTGGCGGGCTTCCATCTATGGGGTCGCACAGAGTTGGACACGACTGACGCAGCTTAGCAGCAGCAGCAGCACTCTACATATGGGTTTCCCTGGTGGTTCAGATGGTGAAGAATCTGCCTGCAATTTAGGATAGCCAGGTTCAGTCCCTGAATTGGGAAGATCCCCTGGAGAAGGAAATGGCAACCCACTCCAGTTATTCTTGCCTGGAGAGTTCCATGGACAGAGAAGCCTAGCAGGCTTCACCTCTTGGCATCACCAAGAGTTTGACATGACTCACACACACACACACACACACTCTACATATAAGTTAAATAAGCAGGGTGACAATATACAGCCTTGATGTACTCCTTTTCCTATTTGGAACCAGTTTGTTGTTCTATGTCCAGTTCTAACTGTTGCTTCCTGACCTGTATACAGATTCCTCAGGAGGCAGGTACAGTGGTTTGGTATTCCTATGTCTTTAAGTATTTTCCACAGTTGGCTGTGATCCACAGAGTTAAAGAAAGGCTTTAGTATAATCAATGAAGCAGATGTTTTTCTGGAACTCTCTTACTTTTTCCATGATCCAACGGATGTTGGCAATTTGATCTCTTATTCCTCTACCTTTTCTAAATCCAGCTTGAACATATGGAAGTTCACAGTTCAAATACTGTTGAAGCTTGGCTTGGAGAATTTTGAGCATTACCTCGCTATCATGTGAGATGAATGCAATTGTGCACTAGTTTGAACATTCTTTGGCATTGCTTTTCTTTGGGATTGGAATGAAAACTGACCTTTTCTAGTCCAGTGGCCACTGTTGAGTTTTCAAAATTTACTGGCATATTTGGTGTAGCACTTTAACAGCAACATCTTTTAGGATTTGAAATAGTTCAGCTGGAATTCCGCCACCTCTGCTAGCTTTGTTCATAGTGATGCTTCCTAAGGCCCACTTGACTTCACACTCCAGGATGTCTGGTTCTAGGTCAGTGATCACATCATCATGGTTATCCGCGTTATGAAGATCCTTTTTGTGTAGTTCTTTGTATTCTTGCCCCCTCTTCTTAAAATCTTCAGCTTCTGTTAGGTCTATACCATTGGCGGGCTTCCATCTATGGGGTCGCACAGAGTTGGACACGACTGACGCAGCTTAGCAGCAGCAGCAGCACTCTACATATGGGTTTCCCTGGTGGTTCAGATGGTGAAGAATCTGCCTGCAATTTAGGATAGCCAGGTTCAGTCCCTGAATTGGGAAGATCCCCTGGAGAAGGAAATGGCAACCCACTCCAGTTATTCTTGCCTGGAGAGTTCCATGGACAGAGAAGCCTAGCAGGCTTCACCTCTTGGCATCACCAAGAGTTTGACATGACTCACACACACACACACACACACTCTACATATAAGTTAAATAAGCAGGGTGACAATATACAGCCTTGATGTACTCCTTTTCCTATTTGGAACCAGTTTGTTGTTCTATGTCCAGTTCTAACTGTTGCTTCCTGACCTGTATACAGATTCCTCAGGAGGCAGGTACAGTGGTTTGGTATTCCTATGTCTTTAAGTATTTTCCACAGTTGGCTGTGATCCACAGAGTTAAAGAAAGGCTTTAGTATAATCAATGAAGCAGATGTTTTTCTGGAACTCTCTTACTTTTTCCATGATCCAACGGATGTTGGCAATTTGATCTCTTATTCCTCTACCTTTTCTAAATCCAGCTTGAACATATGGAAGTTCACAGTTCAAATACTGTTGAAGCTTGGCTTGGAGAATTTTGAGCATTACCTCGCTATCATGTGAGATGAATGCAATTGTGCACTAGTTTGAACATTCTTTGGCATTGCTTTTCTTTGGGATTGGAATGAAAACTGACCTTTTCTAGTCCAGTGGCCACTGTTGAGTTTTCAAAATTTACTGGCATATTTGGTGTAGCACTTTAACAGCAACATCTTTTAGGATTTGAAATAGTTCAGCTGGAATTCCGCCACCTCTGCTAGCTTTGTTCATAGTGATGCTTCCTAAGGCCCACTTGACTTCACACTCCAGGATGTCTGGTTCTAGGTCAGTGATCACATCATCATGGTTATCCGCGTTATGAAGATCCTTTTTGTGTAGTTCTTTGTATTCTTGCCCCCTCTTCTTAAAATCTTCAGCTTCTGTTAGGTCTATACCATTTCTGTCCTTTATTGAGCCCATTTTTGCATGAAATGTCCCCTTGGTATCTCTAATTTTCTTGAAGAGATTTTTAGCCATTATAGTAGAAATTTTGAAAACTGTACTATATACTTAATGAGTCTTCAACTCAGTTTCACAAATGTTTTTTTAGAAAACTATTAGATATAAGAAGCTGCGAAGGTTAGACATATACATATAACTCAGACCCTCAAAAGGGCCTGCTATTCTAACTGAGAGAAAAAAGTATATCAATAACTATGAAATGAGACAGAAATTGTGAAGAGTAATCAACAAGGTAACCACCAAGTTTCTTTATGGTTAGAAGAAAGACAAATTCCATCTGTTTGGGCAAATAAAGAGAAGCACTAAGGCAGGGTTGGCATTTGTGATGATTCTGGAAGGATGAGTAAAATTTAAATAAGCAGATTAATGTGATGATGTGATGAAGGAACTGATTAAAGAAAGTTTTCAATAGAGGCATAAACCAAGGCAAAGGTAAGGATACAGAAAGTACAAAGTGGGCAGTAACTGGTGAGTTTACCCACTGTGGTTGATGGATTCCTTGAGATGAACTAGGTTACGCTATAGTAACAAATTAGGAGCTCAATGTAACAACACACCAACACATCAAAGTTTGCTTCTTGCTCACCCTACACATCTGTCAGAGATCAGTGGGGACACAGATGCTGCCATTTTGTACTTGCATGATCTGAAATATCCATCTTTCCCTGATGCTTCCAGAGAATAAAGAAGTATGGAGAACTCCCACCTGTTCTTCTACATTCTAGAACAGAAGCAACATGTGTCTTTTCTACTCCTAGCCAATAAACCAGAAATGGTCATAGGTCTTGGGGAACTGCAAAGAGCTCAAACATGTATATGGAAAGTAGGTTGTCCGGTGAGCATTAGTATCCCTGTAATGGCTGGATTAAAAAATATGTACAACTGGGAGTAAGGCCTGAGATGGGAAATGTCCACCACTTTTAGCCATGAATGTCAGGGTGAGGAATTTGCTCTTCTCTTAAAAGGAATGGGGAGATCATTGAAATTGTATGATCAGGAGAGTGACCTGATGGGGTTTGGTTAAATCCAGCTATCATCTGTAAGTTGACCTTCTGGCTAGGGAAAGAATTAAACACTAAATTGGTACCATGGCCATGATAATGGAAAGAAAGGGGTATGAGTAAGAAAATTACAATATACAAATTGATTTGATCTGACAATTAACTGAAGGTGGGACCAGAAGGAGTAGGAAATAAAGGAGGGAGAGAGCCAGTGGCTTGGACAATGGGGAGCCACCATACAGGTAGGCCAGTGGTGAAGTCACATTGGAGACCCCATATCTGGGAGATAAACGTTATCATGATGAGAACCAAAGTGTTGACTTGAAGTACAGCAGCTACCGTAGAAGCCAGAGAAGTGAGTCAGTCTAGTGGGCCCTGAAATGCATTCAAAAACTGTCTAAAGATTTCTAATCAGCTACTCTTCTGTCTCATCACCACCAGTATTACATCCACACACATCGGCACTAAGACACCATGTATCTCATATATCAACAGATATTATAGCTTTTAAAAAGTCAATATATCTCCCCATTCATAACTAATTACTATGAATAATTATAAACATACCTCTAAAAGTTTTATTTATAGCATAATGAAATCAGAGTGCTCATGTTCTGCCTCTTGTATTAATGCTAACTGGGTGCCAGACCTCAGGGAAATAATTTTATTACTCTATATTTCAATGTTGTCATGGGATATGAGTTATTTAATAATATGTTATCTTCTCTGGGAGGTCACTTTCCTGGTCACTCTACATAAATTTCAATTGTCACTCTCCTGCCAACATTGCATATGCTTTATTTTTTTCTCTTTACCCAGTGATATGCTAAGTGTTTTCCTTCTTTATTTTTGCTTATAGTCTGTCTCCCTAACTAGAATGCAAGCTCCATGACAACAACATATTTGTCTATTTTGGTCACAAATACTTAGTAATAGCAGGCTGTCTCTAAATGTTAATAATAAAAAGTAGAAGAGCTTATAATTACTATGAAGAGCTTATAATTGGACTTGGCAATAAATGGAATATAGGAGCTATTGTTCTAGACTTTTAGAACTCAAATACAGCATAGTTTCCTGACCCTCATTATATTGTTACATCATCTTTTGTAATATATGCATCACACTCCACTGCCGATGTCCCTTAAAGTTGTAATGCCATTTCTTCCAACTTTGAAATTTGGACTGTCTTCTTACTGTGGACCACACTTTAATAAATATCATTACAAGTATAATTTTGCATCTTTCTCACATCACTTATTATATTCCTAAAATAATTATTCTTGGGTAAAATGGTATAAACAGTTTAACAACTTTTGCGGATGAATTGGTTATTACTAAATTGCCTTCCAGAAAGGCATTATCAATTCATATTCCCCTTAAACAGAGATAACCTCACACTGATGAGTAAGATGATGGTCTCTGAGACAGACTTCAGGGTCAAGTCTTAGCTTAATGATCTCTGGTTGAAACTACTTGGCAACTCACTGAATCTCTCCAGGTCCTAATTTCCATATCTGAAAAATAACTAAAATATTGTTATTATTTTTTAAGAGTTGTTCTGAAGATTAAATGTGAAAATTTAAAAATATAAAATGGAATCTTATAGACTAAATAAAATTTAACCATTGTTATTTCAATGTATAGGATTATCTTTCCTCCAGATCCTTAATAACACTGGGTATTTTACTTTGCCAAGCTTAGTGTTTTTCTTACTGCTAATTACATTAGATTTATTTCACTACTAGTTATGATGAACATTCTTTCTTATGGTTATCTCTTTATCAAGTATAATTATTCACTTATTTCTTCTAGTTCTCTCAGGCTTCTGTTATTTATGTTTAAACTTTCAATCCATCTGGCATTTATTTTGGTTTAACACATGCAGTAAGCATCTCAATTTTTTCACATGCTAATTCAATTGATTGGGTTTCCTGCTCATAGCTCCTAGTCTTTGATTTTTTAACTGATGAGCTATTAATAAAATGGAACCAAAGGGACCACAGGAAAAAGTAAACCAGATTAATTAAACCCAGATCACTACTTTATGCAATAATTTAATTAATAGACTCTGACTTGAATTCACTAAACTTATTAATGAAGGTAATACAATTTAATAAAGTGACTAAAGTTTAATAAAATGAATGGGCTTTGTAACAACTATTCTGACTGTGTTCCCTTTTTTGCTTCTGCCAAATCTGGTCCTAGGCTGAGGCTGCTATAAGGGGATAGATAGTCATTTTCTTTTCCAGGGGATCTTCCCAACCCAGGGATCAAATCTGTCTCTCCTGCATCTTCTGCGTTGGTAGGTGGATTCTTTACCACTGAGCCACCAGGGCATTACCTTTGCAAAAATGGGCATTGATATCCCAAGCAGGAATGTTGGTCTCTCTGCAGAAAGATGCAGACAGAATTACTAAGTCTACATGAGACTACCCTGTAGATACGTATACCCTTATGGCAGAAAGTAAAGAGGAACTAAAAAGTGGCAGAAAGTAAAGAGGAACTAAAAAGCCTCTTGATGAACGTGAAAGAGGAGAGTGAAAAAGTTGGCTTAAAGCTGAACATCCAGAAAACGAAGATCATGGCATGCAGTCCCATCACTTCATGAGAAATAGATGGGGAAACAGTGGAAACAGTGTCAGACTTGATTTTGGGGGACTCCAAAATCACTGCACATGGTGACTGCAGCCATGAAATTAAAAGACGCTCCTTGGAAGAAAAATTATGACCAACCTAGACAGCATATTCAAAAGCAGAGACATTACTTTGCCGACTAAGGTCCGTCTAGTCAAGGCTATGGTTTTTGCAGTGGTCATGTATGGATGTGAGAGTTGGACTGTGAAGAAGGCTGAGCGCCGAAGAATTGATGTGTTTGAACTGTGGTGTTGGAGAAGACTCTTGAGAGTCCCTTGGACTGCAAGGAGACCCAACAGTCCATTCTGAAGGAGATCAGCCCTGGGATTGCTTTGGAAGGAATGATGCTAAAGCTGAAACTCCAGTACTTTGGCCACCTCATGCGAAGAGCTGACTCACTGGAAAAGACTCTGATGCTGGGAGGGATTGGGGGCAGGAGGAGAAGGGGACAACAGAGGATGAGATAGCTGGATGGCATCACTGACTCGATGGACGTAAGTCTGAGTGAACTCCAGGAGTTGGTGATGGACAGGGAGGCCTGGCGTGCTGCAATTCATGGGGTTACAAAGAGTCGGACACAACTGAGTGACTGAACTGAACCGAACCGGTAGATGTACTCAAATCAAATACTTTGAAAATTCAATTTTATCTCCCTAAGTCTCTCTTGTTATCTCAAGTAGTATAGGATAAGTAGTCCCCTATAACTATTGGAAGTCAAAATTTGATATTTCAAAATATAATGGATCTTAGTCCTATGGCAGTTCTATTCCCAGTTTTTTAAGGAATCTCGGCATATAACCCAAAGAAACCAGAATTGAAAGAGACATAGGTTCACTGCAGCACTCTTTACAATAGCTAGGACATGGAAGCAACCTAGATTTCCACTGGCAGATGAATGGATCAGGAAGTTGCGGTATATATACACAATGGAATATTAAATCAGCTATAAAAAGGAACACATTTGAGTCAGTTCTAATGTGGTGAATGAACCTGGAGCCTATTATACACAATGAAGTCAGAAAGAGAAAGACAATTACTATATATTAATGCATATATATGAAATCTAGAAAGATGGTTCCAATGATCTTACATGCAGGGCAGCAAAGGAGACTCAGTGGGAGAGGGTGGGACGATTTGAGAGAACAGCATTAAAACATACATTACCTATGTAAAATAGATGACCAGTGTGAGTTCGATGCATGAAGCAGGGCACCAAAAGCTGGTACTCTGGGGCAACCCAGAGGGACAGAATGAGGAGGGAGGTGGAAAGGAGGTTCATGATGGGGGGTGGGAAACATGTATACCTATGACTGATTCATGTTGATGTTGTTAGGCAGAAAGTTAGACATGAGCAATGAGGGGAGGCCTGGCTGAAAGGGATGCAAGCTGACCTCTAAACTCCAGCCCAGACACGCCCAGGAGAGCACACAGATATGCGAGAAAATAACCACAGAGACTTTTCAACTCCTGCACATACACCCTAGGCACACAGAGGATACAAAATAACCACAGGGGCTTCTCCAGGGGAGGCCTGGTTGATCTCTAATGTCCTACCTAATAATGTATGGCAAAAACCATCATAATATTGTAATTATCCTCCAATTAAAATAAACAAATTAATTATATATATATATATATATATATATATATATATAAATGGATCTTAATTATGTTTTTCCTTCTAACCTATAAAGTCAAATCTTCCCAAAGATCCCTTCAAATATATTGGTATTAACAATTAAGCTAGAATAAAATAAGAAGACCTATTTAAATCCACTTTCAGGTTCCATGATTCTTCAGGCTTAGTAAGCATCAGCTTTCTTCCTATGACAAGGATCTTAGGGGAACAGGACTGCAAAGTAGAATTTGATTATTGAAAGCTGTTACTGCACTGACCTAAATGGTCTCCTATCCATTTCCCCAACCCCCAGGCCTCTGAACCAGACTCCTGAATGTCTTCTGTTAGTTCATAAAAGCAAGCCCTGGTGAGCAGCTGGTCTTAGAGGCAAAGGTTCAAGGCCCTCTTTTCTGAGCTTTCTCTAGAGACTCTGGTCTTGTTTGACCTCATGTCTTTGAACTCTTGATTCTCTAACTTGACTTTGACATCTGTTTCTGACCCTTATTAGATGTGGTCCTTTCATTTTCATTTGTTCTTTTGTACTTGAAGCGTTCTCACCATTTTCAGGTGAGCCTTGTTCGTCTAGGATCTCTGTCGTCTTTCAGGAAGATTCAGACATTTATACATTACATGAGCTACTGAGTTACTGTTTGGTATAGGTATTAAATGCATGACGCCTTTTGGTGAGAAACTTTGCCATAGCTGCTTATATAGGAGCTATAAACAAGATTTATAAATCACACTTTAATTAACATAGCCACCTCTCTTTTCACCACAGTTATTCTCTCTTCTACACTTTTATTATGTTCCCTTCTCCTGAAATAGCTAAACTTTTTCCTATTTTCTACTTTCAAATCTCAGCATTCTTTCAGTCCCACTCAAATCCTGGATCCTCCTTGAAACCTCTTTAAACTGTTCTCTTCTTCTTCTGATTTTTTCCTCTTTTTTGTGACTTCAACTTCTACTGACCTTTAAATGTGTACTTAACAACTTATAAGTGCATACTTCTCTTGTCCAATGGCATATATCTGGGTCTTGTTTGTTCAGCTACATTATGGTCCCCTTAAGAACAGAGGCAGGGATGTTCTAATTCCCACAATGGCCATCATAGTGTTCAGTGGCCTGTAAGTGCTCAGAAGTGTCAACTGGTGGCTGACCAGCTCCATTCCCATTGCACTGTAACCTAATGGAGTTTGTCTATTCTGATTAGCATTATCTCAAGGAGATAATATTTCCCTTGTGCTCTTTTTTGTGGATGCTTTTTGTTCATCTCCCTTAAAACTCACACGCTTCTTTAATCTTCCTCCAGCTTTCATTATAATTTTATAGTGGATACACATCTATTTATTTTTTACTAGAAATATTTACTAGTTAAGATTTTAACATGTCTTCAAACTCATTATTTTGCAATTTTACAAGTGTCTTAGCAATCAATCCTGCAAACTAGACAAGGGAATCATTTATCCTCAATATGTTGAGGAGAAAATGGAGATATTAAATTTCTAAGTGGCTTCTCCAAGTTTATATATTTAGCAACTAGCATAGACGAGACTAAAATAGTTCATTGGACCTAGAACCAGTGATCTCCAGAATGAAACCAGGACCCATTCTACTAAGTTCCACTGCCCTTCAATTACCATAAGGCCGAATTCCAATTAAGACCTATTGCACTTGAAAATGTATATAAAATTTCAATAGTAGCAATGTCTCAAATCTTGTTAACTGTTACTCTATCATGCTTTACTGAAAGAGACTTCTAGAAATCAAGGGTATGATTTATTCATCTATTTTACCTCTGATTCTTTCTCTCTCAGAACCAACTATTCCCTTAATTGAATCAGTCTTTAAACTGGAAAATGCTTTCATTTTTTTCTGTCAGAGGTATTTCAGTTCCCTGTTAGTGAACTGGTTATGAGGAGTGTGTCTGAAATTAGTTAGGGAGATGCAGTGGCAATTGTGTACCATGGCTACTTGCAAAACGCAATTAAGCCCTGGGATGCTGGCCAAAGCCCTGGCAGGCAAAGACCTGAGACCAAGGGAGGGATTAACTGGAGCCACATTAGTACCATCTAATTGCTGTTTTAGCTTCCTCCTTTCAGCCCTACTGGTTGTCCTGGCGGGGACTGGATGCCTCCAACACAAAAGCAAGAGCCAAAGTGAATTTATCATCAGATTAAATTTGTTCTGTTTGAGTTAGTCTGAGATCTGGCCATGAGACATCATTCCCTTTCCTCCTATGATGTTGTTCCAGATGTTCCAGCTGCTTGTACGTTGTCATGCTGCTGATTCAGCCCTGGCCCTGGGAAATGATAGCTGATCAACTTTTGGATGTCCATTCCCAAGTCAACTGTTAGTAGGTCTGTATGCATTCTAGAGACAAGAAGCACTAGGGAAAAAAAATACTTAGATATTACACTGAGAGAGAAATAAGCATTTAAATTCCTTTTGGTGGTAAAGGAGATTTAAAGTGGATATAAACAGGGTATAAAATGCAGTGGTTATTTGTAGGAATAACATCCCCTCTCTCCCAAATATCTTCTCCACTTTTACTTGCAATTCTGTATTGGTTATAGTAGAAAGTATCATTCACTTCAGACTCTCTTTACAGCAAATTTACTTAAAATGGGGAGCACATCTGCTCTAACACGTCTATGTGAATGAGCAGGGGAGCTGATGTCAGTTTGGATGAAGTAAATAGACAAAGAAGAAATCATACCGGCTGAAGCAAATCCTACCTTGTATCTTCAGATATTTTTTTCCAGAGTGGAAGCATTAATATGCAGCATCTTGAGACTTAAATACTTCTTGTGAAGCCAATATTCCTCAAAAAGTGTTGCTTTAACTGAGTTCACCAAATATATACCAAGATCTTAAATGCAATAAACAGATGCCCAACTCAAAGAATATGTCCTTAGCTGAAATTAACTATGTTAAAATGCCCTCAGTACAAAGAAATTTATTTCCTTCAAGTTACTCTGCAAATGCCTGCTATCTCTTTCTCTTACTATTTGCCCATCTATTTGTCAGAGGCTAGAATTACATATATATCTTTATTCCGAGGGCTTGATCAGTAGCCTCAAAAATCTCAGCATTTGGTTATATATGATAAATCAGTTCTGGATATCCATTATATAGCAAGCACCTATAGCTAACAATACTGTCCTGGATGCTTAAAATTTGTTAAGAAGGTAGATCTTATGTTAAGTGTTGTAATAATAATAATAGAGGTAGAAAGACATTTTGGGAGGTGATGAATACATTCATGACCTTGATGGTGGTGATGGTGATAGTGTCATGGATGTATCTGATCACCAAATTCATCTAGTTGTATGCATTAAATATATACCTCTTTTTATATTTCAATCATATGTCAATAAAGTGGCTTTTAAAAAACTCAGCATTGTGCTGTAGAATTTTGCCTATGCTGCAGAATCAGGAGGGGAATAGTAACATCAGGTTTACAGTCCAGTCCTTATAGGTATTGTTCACATGGAAATATAGATATTAGGATAGGTATACTATAACAACCTAAATCATTTCCCACAAGTGTAACAAGTGTTTTGCTCTTTACCCACTTAACTTCTAAGTCATGTGAGCAACAGGTACAGAGTTGGAGGTGAAATAAAAAGCATTGCTTGTACTCCTCTATCACCTCCAATCTTTCCTGTATCAAGTACTCATACCACAGGGCCGCCACCACAGACCCTGACATTGTCTTAATGAGAGAAAAGGAAGCAAGAGGAGAAAAAGGAAAGAAGAGCTCTATTAAAAAGCGAAGCATGGAAAGACATCTTGTGCTTCACTGACATGCTGCTCGAAGCTTCTGGCCTTCTGCCATCTATACCGTTCTCACCTAGCAGACACCCTTTTCTCTCCACTGCCTTTAAAAACATCCCTCAAGTTCAGTCAGAATGAAAAAGGGCACTGGGCTGAGATTCAAGAAACCACCAATTCAGTTCCAACCCTTCAACTCATTTGCAATGAAAACTTAGAAAAGCAAGTCAGGCATCCAAATGCCATGTCTCCATCACCTAGAAAACAGGTAAGGTCATCTCCATGGCATGGCCTCCAGGCAGTCCCTGCCCTGCTATTGACCATATCTCCACTCATAGAAACTCCAACAGGATCGAAGAGTTTCACAGTGATGATGTCTGATCATCATAGGTTTATCCCTAGTGAAGACTTACTGAGAAATCAGTAAGTGGGAACTTTTCCTAGTTGGTGTTCTGTGTCAGTACAATAGGCAATGATTTACCTTTTGAATTCTGAAAAGTGCTGCAGGTAGCAGTGCCTGAAATCTCACCATTAGAGTTTTTTCCTTTGGCTTAACTGTTTCTCTCTCTTTTTCCTTAAAATAAAAAGACCCATAGTGTGGATTAAAGCAATCAGTCCTCACCTCCCTTTCCCTAGCCCTTGAGAGCTGAAAGTCTTGTACACCACCCTCACTGTGGCAGGCTGAATAACACCTCCCCCTTCCCCAAAGATGTTCATGTCCTAATCCCACAAACATGAATGTGTTATTGTCTCTGTCAAAAGGGACTTTCCAAATGTGATTAAGTGGAAGATCTCATGACGAAAAGATTACTTTGGATTGTCCAGAGGGACCCAGTATAATCAAAAGGGTCCTTTTAAGAGAGAAGTATGAGAGTCAAAGGAAAAAGTTTGAAGGATATATCGCTGCTGACATTGAAGCTATAGGACAGAATCAAGCCAAGCGACGCCAGCAGGCTGTAAAAACTAGCCAAGAAAACATATCCTTTCCTAGGAACTTGAGAAAAGAATGCAGCCCTGCCAAAATTTTGATTTTCGGACTTCTGATATCCAGAGCTATAAGATTATAAATTTGTGTTGTTTTAAGCCACTGCATTTATGGTAGCTACAGCTTCAAAGGAAACTAATACAGCTATCCAACTTATACTCTTCTACACAGACTGTGTTGTGTTGGTCACTCCTTGCCCTTATTTCTAATCAGGATGACTTCATTCAAATTATTCACATTAACACATTATCCTATAACCAGCCATGCCTAGTGGAATAGGTTGTACTTCTAACATGTGAAATTACAAGGCAAAACTCTAGCTCCAAAGCCAGACAGACCTGGGTTTGAACCCCTCCCTGAAATATTATAGCTCTATCACCTTGAATAAGATATCCTTATCACTCTGAAGCTAGCTTCTAATCCATGATAATGTTATACTAATTGCATAAGGTCAATGAGAGCATTAAATAAGATAATTAACATAAAAGAACTTAACAAAAGTCCTGGTACATAGTAGGCAGTCAACAAATAACAGCTATTTTTGTTACCAGAAGGGATGATTCATTGAACTAGAGTAGTCAGCAAAGACTTGAATCATGAAGTGCCATCTAAGCTGGGCCTTGAGGATCTAGGGAGATGCAGATAGGTCCTTTCAGAAGTGAAGGTACAATGTTGGGGATTACAAACTTTGGGGTAGAGGCTTGGGTGTGCAACTTACTAGCCATGTCATTTTAGGCAAGTTCCTTCACTCCTGACCCAGAATTTCTTCAGCTAAAATATGTACAACAATATCTTCCTCATAGGATCATGGTAAGGATTAGATAGGATTATACGTGAAGGCTTCCTTGGTAGCTCAGCTGGTGAAGAATCTGCCAGCAGTGCAGGAGACGAGGGTTCGATCCCTGGGTTAGGAAGATCTGGAGAAAGAAATGGCAAACCACCCCAGTATTCTTGCCTGAAAAATCCCATGGACAGAGGATCTTGGGGGGCTACAGTCCCTGGGGCTGCAAGAGTCAGACTTAGTGACTAAACCACCACCACCACATGTGAAGCCTTAGGAAAAGTTTACCTCAGAAAACCATCAGCAGAGTTAGGAGGGCAACAGGGGCCAAGCTGCAGGGCATGTTTTTGAAACAGATAAACTAGCAAACAGTTTCTAGTGGAGTCAGCAGACTGGAGAAGAACTGACAACATTAGACAGTAGATGGAAACCAGGTTGTAGGGAGTCCTGAGTTCCCGGCTAAGATTTCCTGGACCAAAGGACTGAGTGATTTTTTGTAAGAGAAGCTAGTCAATATAATCCACAGAGGGTTTTATGTAACATTTTAAATTTTTGTCAGTTTGCCCATAATGTAAATGATGGAAGAGCTTATAGAAGGTATTCAATATTTTCAGAGTTTCTTAGCATGAATTACACGTATTTTCTCAGCATGCATTACAATGTATTTCATTGTAAAAAGTAAGATACGAATGTAGAATCCCAATATAAAAATCATAGAAGGGCTTTTTAAATATAAATTTGTATTAGACCTCAAATTTAAACATTCATTACGTGGATATGTACCAAGTACCTATCATTTAAACAGCTGGGGAAAAAGTAATAAGCAAAGAACCCAATCACTGGGTTATAGAGCCTAGTTTCATGGAAGAGACAGAGTCTCTACATATGCATAGTACTTCATATAATATCATTTCACTTCAGTTCAGTCGCTCAGTCGTGTCTGGCTCTTTGAAACCCCATGACTTACAGCACGCCAGGCCTCCCCTGCCCATCACCAACTCCCAAAGTCCACCCAAATCCATGTCCATTGAGTCAGTGATGCCATTCAACCATCTCATCCTCTGTCGTCCCCTTCTCTGCCTGCCCTTATTCTTTCTCAGCTTCAGGGTCTTTTCAAATGAGTTAGCTCTTCGCATCAGGTGGCCAAAGTATTGGATTTTCAGCTTCAGCATCAGTCCTTCCAATGAACACCCAGGACTGATTTCCTTTAGAATTGACTGGCTGCATCTCCTTGCAGTCCATGGGACTCTCAAGAGTCTTCTCCAACACCACAGTTCAAAAGCATCAATTCTTTGGCACTCAGCTTTCTTCACAGTCCAACTCTCACATCCATACACGACCGCAGGAAAAACCATAGCCTT
>SJYC01098743.1:0-36370 GCA_006408675.1 Madoqua kirkii | reverse complement strand
GAATTGACTGGCTGCATCTCCTTGCAGTCCATGGGACTCTCAAGAGTCTTCTCCAACACCACAGTTCAAAAGCATCAATTCTTTGGCACTCAGCTTTCTTCACAGTCCAACTCTCACATCCATACACGACCGCAGGAAAAACCATAGCCTTGACTAGATGGACTTTTTTTGGCAAAGTAATGTCTCTGATTTTGACTATGTTGTCTAGGTTGGTCATAACTTTCCTTCCAAGGAGTAAGCATCTTTTAATTTCATGGCTGCAGTCACCATCTGCAGTGATTTTGGAGCTCCAAAAAATGACGTCTGCCACTGATTCCATTGTTTGCCCATCTATTTGCCCTGAAATGATAGGACCAGATGCCATGATCTTCGTTTTCTCAATGTTGAGCTTTAAGCCAACTTTTTCACTCTCCTCTTTCACTTTCATCAAGAGGCTTTTTAGTTCCTCTTCACTTTCTGCCATAAGGGTGGTGTCATCTGCATATCTGAGGTGAATGATATCTCTCCCGGCAAACTTGTGCTTCCTCCAGCCCAGCGTTTCTCATGATGTATTCTGCATATGAGTTAAATAAGTAGGGTGACAATATACAGCCTTGACGTACTCCTTTTTCTATTTGGAACCAGTCTTGTTCCATGTCCGGTTCGAACTGTTTCTTCCTGACCTGCATACAGGTTTCTCAAGAGACAGGTCAGGTGGTCTGGTATTCCCATCTCTTTCAGAATTTTCCATAGTTTATTGTGATCCACACAGTCAAAGGCTTTGGCATAGTCAATAAAGCAGAAATAGATGTTTTCCTCAAACTCTCTTGCTTTTTCCATGATCCAGCGGATGTTGGCAATTTGATCTCTGGTTCCTCTGCCTTTTCTAAAACCAGCTTGAACATCTGGAAGTTCACGGTTCACGTATTGCTGAAGCCTGGCTTGGAGAATTTTAAACATTGCTTTACTAGGGTGTGAGATGAGTGCAATTGTGCAGTAGTTTGAGTATTCTTAGGCATTGCCTTTCTTTGGGATTGGAATAAAAACTGACCTTTTCCAGTCCTGTGGCCACTGCTGAGTTTTCCAAATTTGCTGGCATATTGAGTGCAGCACTTTCACAGCATCATATTTTAGGATTTGAAAGAGCTCAACTGGAATGCCATCACCTCCACTAGCTTTGTTCATAGTGATACTTCCTTAGGCTCATTTGTCTTCACAGTCCATGATGTCTGGCTCTAGATAAATGATAACACCATCATGATTATCTGGGTTGTGAAGATCTTTTTTTATACATTTCTTCTGTGTATTCTTGCCACCTCTTCTTAGTATCTTCTACTTCTGTTAGGTCCTTATCATTTCTGTCCTTTATTGTGCCCATCTTTGCATGAAATATTCCCTTGGCATCACTAATTTTCTTGAAGAGATCTCTAGTCTTTCCCATTCTATTGTTTTCCTCTATTTCTTTGCCTTAATTGCTAAAGAAGGCTCTCTTATCTCTCCTTGCTATTCTTTGGAACTCTGCATTCAAATGGGTATATCTTTCCTTTTCTCCTTTGCTTTTAGCTTCCCTTCTTTTCACAGCTATTTGTAAGGCCTCCCCAGACAGCCATTTTGCTTTTTGGCATTTCTTTTTCTTGGGGATGGTCTTGATTCCTGTCTCCTGTACAACGTCATGAACCTCCATCCATAGTTTATCAGGCACTCTGTCTATCAGACCTAGTGCCTTAAATCTATTTCTCACTTCCACAGTATAGTCATAAGGGATTTGATTTAGGTCATATCTGAATGTTCTAGTAGTTTTCTCCACTTTCTTCAATTTCAATCTGAATTTGGCAATAAGGAGTTCATGATCCCCATAATAAATATTACAAAAGACAGTATAAAAAGTTAAAAGTTGAAACAGGGCCTGAAATAGTGTTAAGAACTGATTTTCTCCCCCTCAAATTAAGACCTAATCCCCAATGTTATGGTATTTGGAGGTGAGGACCAAGGGAGGTAATTAGGTTTAGATGGCATCATGAGTAGGGCCCTAATGATGAGATCAATGACCTTACATAAGGAAATATACCAGAGACATTGCTCTCCACCATGTGTGGCCATTTGCAAGCTGGTAGAGAGGCCTTGCCAGACACCAATTATGCTGGCACCCTGATCTTGGACTTACAGCATCAAAAAATGTGAAAAAGTAAACGTCTCTTGTTTAGTGCACCCACTAGATGGTATTTTGTTACAGCAGTCCAAATTGACTAAGAGCAGTCTGTTGTTGTTGAGTCACTCAGTCATGTCCAACTCTTTGTGACCCCATGGATAGCAGCATACCAGGCTTCTGTGTCCTTCACTATCTCTGGTGTAAGTAAGTGTTAGTCACTCAGTCGTGCCCAGCTTTTTGTGACCCCATGGACTGCAGCCCACTAAGCTCTTCTGTCCATGAGATTTTCCAGGCAAGGATACTGAAGTGGGTGGCCATTTCCTTCTCACTATCTCTGGAGTTTGCTCAGATTCATGTCCTCTGAGTCAGTGATACTATCTAACCATCTCATCCTCTGCTGCCCCTTTCTCCTTTTGCCTTCAATATTTCCCAACATTTAAGAAGTTTATATCCTTGACTTCCATTCTTCTCTCCTCCCTGGGTAGATATTCAGAAGGTAGGGCAGGATTTGCTCTACTCGTACGCTCTGGAATTGAACCCTGGTTATTTTAAGCTAGTTCAAAGCCAACTCTCCTCCAGCCTGGAGCAAGTGCCTCTTTGTCTCACCTTCCAGTTGACCCACTGACTGCACTCTCCTTTGGCAATCATAATTCTCATCACTAAGTAGTTTTCATGTGTATACTGTTAATGATGAACATGATATCATCTCCTTAATCTTACAAGGATCATTTCTTCTCCTGCTCTGTACACAGTATAGACTGTGGTCATAATCTACATTTTGACTGGACTAGGATGACTGAGACTGTGAGAAGCCTCTTGTTTGAGCTGGAAGGAGGGAGAGTAAGTGTGGCATGAGATAATAAATATTGCTTGGAGGAATCAAGGAGGACTAGGAAAATAATAATAACAGCAATAACAACAAGAGGAAAGAGGAAGAGAAGAGTAAAAGAGAAGAGGCTATTGAACTTCTAGGGAAAAAGACACCACTGTGAATTAAACTGGACACTAGCTTTGAAAATTTATTGAGTCAGCAATTCCCCAAAGAAAAGCTATTTGCCACTGTTGAGTTGATTCAATATCTCTAAACCAAAAGAAGAATAAATGCTTCAAACAAATGGAAGGCAAAATTGCTGGCTGTATTTTTATGATCTGCTATTTTTGCCAAGTGAAAAGCTTGTGATAGTTACATTCCACCTGGTATGTAACTAAAGCCTCCTAATCGTCTTTCATCTAAGTCCATTCTCCACAAAGTAGCCAAAATAGCATTTATAAACATGATTTGGACCACTCTTGGCTTAAAACCAATCAGCAACTTCTTTACATTGAAAATAAAACCCGAGTTCTTTATCATAACTTTCAAGGTACTGACACTCTGATCCCTGACCTCCTCTCTGTGCCTGGTCACTCAGTCATGTTCAATTCCTTTGTGACCCTATGGACCATAGCCCACCCGGCTCCTCTTTCCATGGAATTCTCCAAGCAAGAATACTGGAGCAGGTAGCCATTCCTCGGGGATCTTCCCAACCCGGGAGTCAAACCTGGGTCTCCTGCATCGCAGGCAGATTCTTTACTGTCTGAGCCACCAGGGAAGCCCATCCACCTCTCTTACCCTATAAAATTGCCACCCTCACTTCCAATGCACTTGCCAAACTGGTCTTGTTTTCGTTTTCTTTATACATGTTAATTTCACTCTCCCCTGAAAGATGAATGCTGAGCTAGCAATGCTCTTCCTTCACTTCTTCACTGGTCTGCCTCTTTCTGAGGCATCAGGTTTTAAGCATGAATGTCATTCCCTAAGAGAGGCCTTTCAATATGCATCCTGTCAAATAATTCTTTGCTATTTTCCTCACTAGTACTTTGCAACATATACATCTTCCCATGAGGGGCAGGGCTTGCTCTTCTGTTCAAATATATTGATAAGGCCCAATCCATTATCCTGCATGCAGTAGGCGCTCAGGAATATGTTGAATAAATTAATGTGAATGGGTGGATGGTAGCAGTGTAGTGTCTCTGGGGAAAAGGATATGTGGGTCAGACATCAATTTTAAGAGGAGTCAGATCTTTTTAAATTAAACTTTAGACTCTTTGAGAAATTAAAATCTGCCTTTATCTGGCCAAGTGCAAGTTTTCCCAAACATTGTACTTTTCCATTCTTTATGGAATCATCAAATTTTAGGAGTCTGTACACGACCCCTAGCCACCCCCTCAGCTTTGTAATGTCTTCTGTCTTCTTGCTCTGTATGAGCTCATTCACTGCTTTAGCCTCTAGATCTTTGCCCAGTATCCAGTAGGTACTTACTGAATATTTGTTGAATGAACAAGAGTAGAAATTCTTTATGACAAGAACCATGCCAAACACCTCTTAGTCCTTTTTAAAAATTAAGCAACATGTCAACTAATAAGTTGATATTAGTGGAATGAGGTGTTAATATTTAGAAAAATAAACATTAAAAATCTTTCTGAAATATTAGATGCGTACTTTGCCTGATTATATATGGGACACTGAACACAATTTGACATTTTTCTTGGTGTTTCAGGGTTATTAACATGACCATCAATTATTGTTTGCTTCTGTTTCTGAGGATGTCATTTGGTCCAATATTTGCAGGAAGGAAAGGAGGCACATGAGCAAATATGGTCCCTCATATTAAGTTCCCTTAAACCACCTATGCCAAGTGGCCTGGAACACTCAAGACAGAAATTTCAAGATAACTAAGCAAACAGTTTCCATGGGAAAGAAAAACTGATCCAATTGCAATCTCTCTAAAGGCAATAAGAAGCATTTCATTTCTAGTGCAGGATGGCTCTCTCATTTTCTCTTTCACCATACATACACTTAAGGAAGTAAGTTGCCAGTTCTATCTTTGGGGCTTCTCATCTTAGAGTCCAGAATAATTTTGAGAAACTGTAATGAAACAGTACTCACTTTACAGACAGAGAAAGCTGAGCCTGAATCACAGCTCTACCACTTCTAGCCATGAAGAGAGATATGAGGATGGTTATATGATGGACATGTGACACTTTACACAGCATCTGACACACACAAAATGCCTTATTCATGAGGTGTTTCGTCACCCTCTGTAGTTTGTCATCTGTTCTTCCAATGGCCTAACTGCCCTGTGGCCCTCACTATTCATCCACTTGCCTGGGAAGATCCTTAGTTTACTTCTCTCCACATTTTGCCATCTATCAAGAAATTTCCTACGGAAAGAATCTGACTGACTTACCCAAAGGTATTTGGTTCTGAAAATTACTTACATGTTTTTCCTTCTGGAAGCATTTACATTTGGAAAGAGGACATTAATTCACTCACAGCAGTGACTCTTAGAATAACTACATCATAGTCAAACTAGAAATAGAGTTTGTCTAAGGTGCTGGTTTGTCATTTGCTCTCCATATCTACTACTTGCGTAATACTGCCTCTGCCTTCATGCAGGGCAAAGTCTCATAGCAAATATTTCAGTGTGGATATTTAAAACTTGTGTCCTCATATCTCAGATATCTGAGATTTATATAAAAACTTATTCTTCAAATGTAATAAGGTACAGCATAGCCAAGACATTTTCTACCTGGAAAGTAACGTAACTGCTGAGTCTTTATATAGCTGCATCTCATTCTGACTTATGGAAGGATTTTAACTTTTCATAGAGAAGGTTTCAACGAAGCCACTTTAAGCCCCTTTAGATTTCAGATGATAAAAGCACTGGCAGGACTCCTGAGAGATAGCACAGGGTTGCCATGTGAGCATCTTTAATAGCAGAAACCTGCCCCCTATTCAAAGAGAACACTTTGTTATTTATCAGGATTTAAGGAAGAGAGTGTAGTGCGAGCGTGATGCAATGTTGAAAGATCCCATTAAAAGTAAACATTTCCACACCCACTGGAAATGGGGATCGGTTTATCTGAAAGTCTGCAGGTGGCACGTTTTTCATTTCTGTGGCCATTAAAGGATGTATTCCAGAGTGGAGGGTGAGTTGAAGATCCTGAAGCTCTCTTTGTAACTAAAGAAAATCTTTCAAACTGGTAAGAGCTAAGGTGATTCATTTATGTGGTGATCTTACACAACATACAACTGAAAATTAATAATGTATTAATTGTAATCTCAAGAAATAAATGTATAACGCAGGGAGAAAGCAAGGTGAGTCAACTTGTTTGGCTACCTTTTTCTATTGCTAATAAGTTTATATATGCAGTCACTGAAACCAAAATAATTAGGCTGTCTCTACACTACATAAAAGCCCAACTTTCATCAATATTTTACTAAGCACTGAAGCAGAAATCAAGAAAGGCACTGTTTCTTTAGGAATGTAATGTGTTTGGCACCTTCTGAAGTGGTTCTCAATGACCCCCACCTCCCATATTCACACGCTTGTATATTCCCTCTCTGTTTCTTTGTGGACTGGAGGTAGTACCTTACTTCTACCAAACATAAAATAGAAAAAGTGATGGGCTGTCCCTGCCAAGATTAGGTATAAAAGACTATGTCTCAGGACTTCCTTTGTGGTTCATTAGTTAAGAATCTGCCTGCAAATGCAGGAGACACAGATTTGAGCCCTGGGCTGGGAACTAAGATTTCCACATGCCTCAGGACAACTAAGCCTGTGAGCCACAAGTACTGAGCCTGTGGTGCTGCAACTGAGGAAGCCCAGGTGCCTAGAGTCTGTGCTCTACAACAAGACAAGTCACTGCAACGAGGAACCCACACGTTGCAATGAGAAACCACGCAACTAGAGAGAGTAGTTCCCACTCACCTCAACTAGAGAAGGCCCACATGCAGCAACAAACACCCAGTGCAGCCAAACCAAAATAAATTAATTAATATGTATATATACTTTGTGTCAAAAATAGCCAGCATACCATGCTGTGAGCTTGTCTGATGAGAATCCAAACAACAATCATGTGTCGGCAGATCGTCTGCTAGTTGAGCCTTCTAATGAAGCCAAAACACTCACCAACATTGCGTGGTCTTGAGAGAGATTCTGAGACAGATGACTTAGCTAAGCCACACCAGGTTCCTGACCTGCAGAAACCAAGGGATAACAAGTGTTGGCTTAAGCTACTAAGTCTTGAGGGAATTTGTTATGCTAATAGTACAATAGATAATTAATTCAAGAATACTTAAATATATAACATACAATTGAACAGTAAAGTGGGATACATTCAAGCCATGTGAAGTAGGATAAGGTTAAAGACTATTTGATTACCCAGGGATAATATCTATGTAGTAACATCTACAACCTCAAAATAAGAGTAGTGTCTTATGAAGGGCAAGAGTAGAGGAAACCAGAGTATCAGACAAATATCCAAAAATTACAAATCAGTTCACTGAAAGATAAGAAAATCCTGATTGTAGTTTTAAGGGGCTCTGTTAATGGCACCCCACTCCAATACTCTTGCCTGGAAAATCCTATGGATGGAGGAGCTTGGTAGGCTGCAGTCCATGGGGTCGCAAACAGTTGGACACGACTGAGCTACCTCACTTTCACTTTCCACTTTTATGCATTGGAGAAGGAAATAGCAAGCCAGTCCAGTGTTCTTGCCTGGAGAATCCCAGGGACAGGGGAGCCTGGTGGGCTGCCATCTATGGGTCACACAGAGTCGGACACGACTGAAGTGACTTAGCAGTTCTTTATCAGCCAGTACCTGGGGAGGTAAATAGAAATCAATCTTTATAGCCTACAGAGAGAGAGACACACACACACAGATACTTAATACAAAAATAAATAGAAAAGTGTTGAAAGTTCTAGGGGGACGAGGGCAAAAGAGGGAGGGTGATACTGACCAGAGATCAAGGAGCAGCCAGTGCCCTTGTAAGATCCCAAGGGACTATACTCGCTGCTGGTAGGGAATTTGTTATGCTAATAGTACAATAGATAATTAATTCAAGAATACTTAAATATATAACATACAATTGAACAGTAAAGTGGGATACATTCAAGCCATGTGAAGTAGGATAAGGTTAAAGACTATTTGATTACCCAGGGATAATATCTATGTAGTAACATCTACAACCTCAAAATAAGAGTAGTGTCTTATGAAGGGCAAGAGTAGAGGAAACCAGAGTATCAGACAAATATCCAAAAATTACAAATCAGTTCACTGAAAGATAAGAAAATCCTGATTGTAGTTTTAAGGGGCTCTGTTAATGGCACCCCACTCCAATACTCTTGCCTGGAAAATCCTATGGATGGAGGAGCTTGGTAGGCTGCAGTCCATGGGGTCGCAAACAGTTGGACACGACTGAGCTACCTCACTTTCACTTTCCACTTTTATGCATTGGAGAAGGAAATAGCAAGCCAGTCCAGTGTTCTTGCCTGGAGAATCCCAGGGACAGGGGAGCCTGGTGGGCTGCCATCTATGGGTCACACAGAGTCGGACACGACTGAAGTGACTTAGCAGTTCTTTATCAGCCAGTACCTGGGGAGGTAAATAGAAATCAATCTTTATAGCCTACAGAGAGAGAGACACACACACACAGATACTTAATACAAAAATAAATAGAAAAGTGTTGAAAGTTCTAGGGGGACGAGGGCAAAAGAGGGAGGGTGATACTGACCAGAGATCAAGGAGCAGCCAGTGCCCTTGTAAGATCCCAAGGGACTATACTCGCTGCTGGTACCACCCAATCCTGAGTAAGAGCCATGAACTTCCTGCTAACAATGCTGGTTCTTCCACCTACACTTCAGCAGAAGCAGAATGGCTTCTCCTGCCCTCCTGCCTCTAATTCTCCTAGAAGATCTCCCATTGACAGAACTTCCTTTGTGCCCAAAGTGGGTCTGAGAAATGTAACACCAGTTCAGTTCAGTTCAGTGTCTCAGTCATGTCTGACTCTTTGCAATCCCATGAATCACAGCACGCCAGGCCTCCCTGTCCATCACCAACTCCCGGAGTTCACTCAAATTCATTTCCATCGAGTCAGTGATGCCATCCAGCCATCTCATCCTCTGTTGTCCCCTTCTCCTCCTGCCTCGAATCCCTCCAAGCATCAGGGTCTTTTTCAATGAGTCAGCTCTCCGCACGAGGTGGCCAAAGTATTGGAGTTTCAGCTTCAACATCAGTCCTTCCAATGAACACCCAGGACTGATCTTTAGAATGGACTGGTTGGATCTCCTTGCAGTCCAAGAGACTCGCAAGAGTCTTCTCCAACATCACAGTTCAAAAGCATCAATTCTTCAGTATTCAGCTTTCTTCACAGTCCAACTCTCACATCCATACATGACCACTGGAAAAACCATAGCCTTGACTAGACAGACCTATGTTGGCAAAGTAATATCTCTGCTTTTTAATATGCTATCTAGGTTGGTCATAACTTTTCTTCCAAGGAGTAAGCATCTTTTAATTTCATGGCTGCAATCACCATCTGCAGTGATTTTGGAGCTCCAAAAAATAAAGTTTGACACTGTTTCCACTGTTTCCCCATCTCTTTGCCATTGAGTGATGGGACCAGATGCCACGATCTTCATTTTCTGAATGTTGAGCTTTAAGCCAACTTTTTCACTCTCCTCTTTCACTTTCATCAAGAGACTTTTTATCTCCTCTTCACTTTCTGCCATAAGGGTGGTATCATCTGCATATCTGAGGTTATTGATACTTCTCCCAGCAATCTTGATTCCAGCTTGTGTTTCTTCCAGTCCAGCGATTCTCATGATGTACTCTGCATAGAAGTTAAATAAGCAGAGTGACAATATACAGCCTTGACGTACTCCTTTTCCTATTTGGAACCAGTCTGCTGTTCCATGGCCAGTTCTAACTGTTGCTTCCTGACCTGCTTATAGGTTTCTCAAGAGGCAGGTCAGGTGGTCTGGTATTCCCATCTCTTTCAGAATTTTCCACCAGTAGAGGGTGATATATAGCTATGTGCCAGTAAATGGTATCTGCCACACATATTAAAACAGGTTAAATATTTCCCTTTGAGTGATGGCATATATTTTTCAAGACTAAAACTATCACCAAAAAAAATACATGGTACAAAATTCCTTGAGTGTTTTATACTAGTTTCAAAAATTAAGTCCCAGACTACCACTGTATTCACATAATGATAAGATAACTAGATGAATACATCAGTTTCATTATCTATGAAACTAAGGGATTCTGGATTTTAAAATGTCACTCAAATTTATTCTTATTAAGGGCTGAGTAATACTCCATTGCCGATTATACAGAGTGAAGTAAGCCAGAAAGAAAAATACCAATACAGTATACTGACACATATATATGGAATTTAGAAAGATAGTAATGATGACCCTGTAAGTGAGACAACATAAGAGACACAGAGGTATAGAACGGACTTTTGGACTCTGAGGGAGAGGGAGAGGGTGGGATGATTTGGGAGAATGGCACTGAAACATGTATACTATCATATAAGAAATGAAGTGCCAGTCTATGTTCAATACAGGATACAGGATGCTTGGGGCTGGTGTACGGGATGATCCAGGGAGATGATGTGGGGTGGGAGGTGGGAGGGGGCTTCGGCGTTGGGAGATCGTGTACACCTGTGGCTGATTCATGTCAATGTATGGCAAAACCAATACAGTATCGTAAAATAGAATAAAGTACTAAATTAAAAAAAAAAGATATAATCCCCCCCAAAATTAAATGAATAAATAAAATAAAATGTCACTCAAACCTAAATCAGAACGGGTTTTTCACTGAGTAACTTGGTTAATCTAGTCAAAACAGTCTATTCAGAAATGCTTTGTATACAATATTTATGAGCCTATGATACCCAGATCTATAGCCTCATTTCAGTGCGAAAAAGAAGAAAAAAATGTAGACGTTAGACATAAGTACTTTAAGATCTAATGTTTTCCTTGCACGTGTTCTTTCACAAAATTTTGAGGGAATTTATACATGCAGCCCTGACATCTCCAGGCACATATGACAACATTTAATGCCTTGGCTATTTTGCACAACATTTTATCAAGCGATTATTTCCTTTCCCCTTAACTTGATCAAGTTTTTCAGGCACTCAGGGGAAGAGAGACAGGTTAGTAATAAATTGTCACCAGATTGTCGCTCTAGTTTTCAGATCTACCTAAAGTTTCTTTTTTTTCCCTCTATGCATGCTAACTAAATATGTTTGCCTCACTATCTAGAGAACATACTATTGAAAACAAGGGCCATGTTTTCACCTTAACAAGTATTTATTAAGAACCAAATATCCCAAGCACTGTGACAAGTGTGATACACATCTCTTTTTCGTTTCAACTCCATAAGAGTAACACTCTGCGTGGCCTGAAACTAGTGCTTAGTGAGTAGCTATCTGATAGCTGAGCAGCTCAAGAGAAAGTACAGATTCAAGGGAACTAAGGTTTTCCCATTAAACCACAGTCTGCCACCTCTCACTGTTACAGTTACTCTCTATCTGCCTTCAGAATCCCTGGTAACTTGTCAATGGCATGGTTGATTTTGAGGAGAAAAAAAAAATAACCTGGACATCTTGCTTAAGTGCTCAGATTTACACAGGTAATTGGATTTTTTTTCTTCTTGCGGGAACACAATTAGAAAGACTCATCTCTGGTTCTCTTTCTGAAAGACCTTGGAGAATACTCAACCACGATTTCCACACTTGTTGGAGGATCCTTTGCTAAACCGAGCTAAGTGGTAATATTACAGCTGCTTCTGAAGATTACTGTTGGAGAGGAAATGGGGGTGTTGATATTTGCATCTGGAAATCCATACTCCACACCAGGGTATTCTAGGAGGCCCTGGAGTAAGCAAAAGCCTGTGTATTGCCCTTATCCTTCATCTTTACTTGTTCATCTGAATGAGCACTCAAGTGAACGCCTACATTGATGGAGTAGAGCCTGAAAGGACAACATGCCTGGATTAATAATGCAATTGGATCAGGTGTGAGCAAAAGATGGCAGATGGCAGAGTGAGCTAGTTACCTCTGCTCCCCTTCAAGATCTATTGAGAAGATAGAAAAGCAGTTTTTTTCAAGTTTTTCCTCATAGAGGCAAGAGAGGAGGCAACATCAACAACACAGAGACAGTTGGGAAGCAGAGGCACAAGGGCAAACCCCAGAAGTTGAATCTTGAATGAAGTAGGGAATGCTGAGAAGCAACTTAACTCATGAATCTCATGGAGGGCTCAGAAAAGGGCATTGCCTGCCACCTCTGGATGCGGAAAGGTGGGGCTGCAAATGGGAGTCAGTCTGAAGTCTGTTTACAATCTTCAGTTGGACCTGAAGATCATCTTCCTGATTTACTGAATACTTCTGCTCCATCAGAAGACTAGAGACATATTCTCCTAAGAAGAAAACAGGGAGTCTTTGATCTCGAGGGCAGAAAGCCCTGGTGAGAGTAGGGATGTGATATTATACCAAGAAAGGTGAGAAAATGTGAAAGCCTGCATATAGAATCTTGAGCTACCCACTCCCAACCCCCACCACCTGCAGCTCTCTTTCCTTACCACAACCTCAGAATGCTATTACTCTTGGAAATTTAACCAGCTCCACAGAAAATGCCTATACAACAGATCCCCCCCGACCCCCGCTTCCCCACCTATAACACCATGTAATGAAGCCCACAGCTATACTACTCCAAGCAAACAGAACTGCCATTATTTTAAATATGACCCAGAAAGCCAAGCATCAGCAGAAACCTAAGAAAAAAATCCACTTGAAGAGCCAAAAAACATAATAGAGAAAGCAACTTGGGAGAAAAAAACAACAAAACACAAATGGATCACTGATCTCCTCATAAAATTAGTAATAATATTTAGTTAGCAGAAGGGAACTCTAAAGGTGTTCATGTCCTAATCCCTGGAGTCTAAGAATATATGTATTACATGGAAAGAGAAACTTTGCAAATGTAATTAAGAAACAGACTCACAGACTTAGAGAACAAACTCATGAGGTAGGGAAGGGTAGGGAGAGGGATAGTTAGGGAATTTGGGATGGAGGTGTACACACTGCTATATTTAAAATTAATAACAAACAAGAACATGGCATGCATACATATGCATAACTGAATCAACTTACTGTACATCTGAAACTTAACATAACATTGCTAATCTACTGTGGGTGCAAAATCACTTCAGTCATGTCCAACTCTCTGCTATCCCATGGACTGTAGCCTGCCAGACTCTTCTGTCCGTGGGATTCTCCAGGCAAGAATATTGGAGTGTGTTGCCATTTCCTTCTCCAGGGGATCTTCTTGACCCAGGGATCAAACCATATCTCTTATGTCTCCTGGATTTGCAGGTGGGTGTTCTTTACCATTAGCAACACCTGGGAAGCCTTAATCTACTATAATCCAATATTAAATAAAAAGATTAAGAAAAGATTACTAATCTTAAAATAGGGAGATTTTTTCTGGATTATCAAGGTGGCCAAGTCTAATCACATAGGCCTTAGAGGCAGAGAGCTGACTCTGGCTAGAGGCAAGGGAGAAGTGGTCTGAGGGAAAATCAGAGACATTGGAATCAGGAAAGGGGCTTCATCCTGCCATGTGTAGGACGAGCACTTGCAAAACATAAAGAAGAAAGCAAGGAGCCTCCTGTCTTGTTGAAGCTCAGCAGAGGACCCAGTCATGCCCATCCAGACTTCTGACCAACTAACTACTGATGCTGCTGCTAAGTCACATCAGTCGTGTCCGAATCTGTGTGACCCCACAGACGGCAGCCCACCAGGCTCCCCCGTCCCTGGGATTCTCCAGGCAAGAACACTGGATTGGCTTGCCATTTCCTTCTCCAGTGCACGAAAATGAAAAGTGAAAATGAAGTCGCTCAGTCATATCTGACTCAGCGACCCCATGGACTGCAGCCTACCAGGCTCCTCCGTCCATAGAATTTTCCAGGCAAGAGTACTGGAGTGGAGTGCTATTGCCTTCTCTGAACTAACTACTAAGTTTATCTAAATACTAGGGCAGCATAGAAAACTAACATGCTATACAACAGGTCATACTTTTAGTAAAGTCACATCTGACTCAGAATGGGTAATCTGATCCACCGGACCCAGCATATTTCCAGAAATTTTATAACATAAAAACAGTATATTGTAGTAGCTTGTGTTTGAAAGGGGAACTTTATGTGGAAAATTCTTCAAGATATGGAAATATAAGACCACCCGACCTGCCTCTTGAGAACCTATATGCAGGTCAGGAAGCAACAGATAGAACTGGACATGGAACAACAAACTGGTTCCAAATACGAAAAAGGGTACGTCAAGGCTGTATATTGTCACTCTGCTTATTTAACTTCTATGCAGAGTACATCATGAGAAATGCTGGGCTGGAAGAAGCACAAGCTGGAATCAAGATTGCCAGAAGAAATATCAATAGCCTCAGATATGCAGATGACACCACCCTTATGGCAGAAAGTGAAGAGGAACTAAAAAGCCTCTTGATGAAAGTGAAAGAGGAGAGTGAAAAAGTTGGCTTAAAGCTCAACATTCAGAAAATGAAGATCATGGCATCTGGACCCATCACTCCATGGGAAATAGAAGGGGAAACAGTGGAAACAGTGTCAGACTTTATTTTGGGGGGCTCCAAAATCACTGCAGATGGTGACTGCAACCACCTAGGAAATTAAAAGACGCTTACTCTTTGGAAGGAAAATTATGACCAACCTAGAAAGCATATAAAAAGCAGACATTACTTTGTCGACTAAGGTCCATCTAGTCAAGGCTATGGTTTTTCCAGTGGTCATGTATGGATGTGAGAATTGGACTGTGAAGAAAGCTGAGTGCCAAAAAATTGATGCGTTTGAACCATGGTGTTGGAGAAGACTCTTGAGAGTCCCTTGGACTGCAAGGAGATCCAACCCGTCCATTCTGAAGGAGATCAGCCTTGGGATTTCTTTGGAAGGAATGATGCTGAAGCTGAAACTCCAGTATTTTGGCCACCTCATGAGAAGAGTTGACTCATTGGAAAAGACTCTGATGCTGGGAGGGATTGAGGGCAGGAGGAGAAGGGGACGACAGAGGATGAGATGGCTGGATGGTAATTGGACTGTGAAGAAAGCTGAGTGCCAAAAAATTGATGCGTTTGAACCATGGTGTTGGAGAAGACTCTTGAGAGTCCCTTGGACTGCAAGGAGATCCAACCCGTCCATTCTGAAGGAGATCAGCCTTGGGATTTCTTTGGAAGGAATGATGCTGAAGCTGAAACTCCAGTATTTTGGCCACCTCATGAGAAGAGTTGACTCATTGGAAAAGACTCTGATGCTGGGAGGGATTGAGGGCAGGAGGAGAAGGGGACGACAGAGGATGAGATGGCTGGATGGCATCACTGACTCAATGGCTGTGAGTCTGAGTGAACTCTGTGAGTTGGTGATGGACAGGGAGGCCTGGCGTGTTGCAATTCATGGGGTCACAGAGTCGGACATGACTGAGCAACTGAACTGAACTGAATCTTACTGTATTGTGATCACTCAAGGAAACAGCCCACATTTTTAATTTAATATCTTGGCACAATATGTAATGGGTGTTAAAGGTAATCCACAGATTCTCAAATGGATTAGACTGTAAACTCCCTAAGGGCAGGAATATGTCTTGAACCATTCCAGAGCTCCTTAGCAACCAAAACACTGAAGAGAAGACAGCAGTCACAAATGAGTAGTTTGTGGCAGATGTCAAGAGGATGAACCTTCCAACCTTCAGGAGGAAAATACACTGAAATGCCATCAGACTGTCCCTTTATCTTTAGCCAAGGTTGTATAAGACTGCTTTAAATGGAGATGGGATCTAGTCAAGAACTCTCTCAGAAGCTGCATGCTGTAGAAGCAGAAAACTCACTTTTTAACCTTTCTATCCTCAGGAGACACAGAAAAGCAATAGAGTGTTATTTAAAAGACAGGTTGTTGGCAAAGCTGATGGTTCAGATGAATGGGAGAGCACTTTGGCAATGAAAAGAATAAACACTGAGGCATTAGGAGGGCCATCAGGAGATGCCATCCCCAGAGGCTGAATAAACCAATATGCCAGTGACATTATTCAAAACTACAGTCCAAGCTGCAACTGTTTGGCCAATAGACTCTCACATCATTAGATGAAAATGATAGGTAGTGTCCAGGTAAAATTGGACAAAAAGTACCCTGTTCTGTATAGTGTATGCCTGAGGGTCATTTTTAAGTGTGTAGATTACCATTTGAGAGCAAATCACTCACCAGTAGTTGCCAGGAAATAAATAAATAAATAAAAGGGATGCTGGCTGAAGGCCAGATAGATGTGGCTTCTGCTAAATCACCTAATGAGGCAAATGGCAGTCACACATGTGGCCAGCGCCACAAAGGGGAAGATCAGCAAACAGAACCAAGGAGAGAAGGTTATAACTCAAGATAATTTTGGTTCATGGTGAACACCCCCTAAACTGGACCTTTTCTCCTTATCTCTTCATCTCACAGCCACTACCATCTCATTATAAATTATGGTGCATTTTCAATGTATGGTACTTAATGGGTTCTTGGGTAGCCTGAAGAGAATAAAATATACTCCTTCCTTTTCCCCATCTAATATCTATAGATACTCAGCCAAAACCACCTTCTCACAAGCTCTCCATATGACTTAGAATCCTAAATTACACTCACTCTGGCATTAAAGACCTTAGGCCTCTAACAGCACCTTTATTTAAAAAAAAATTGGGGTACAGTTGCTTTACAATGTTTAGTTTCTGCTATACAGCAAAGAGAATCAGCTATGTGTATACACATATCACCTCTTTTTTGGATTTCTTTTCCATCTAGGTCACCAGAGAGCACTGAGTGGTGTTCCTTGTGCTATACTGTAGGTTCTCATTGGTTATCTATTTTATACATACTGACATGTATATACATATATATGTGTTTGTATATATGTGTGTGTGTGTATATATATGTCAATCCCAATCTCCCATTTCATCCCACCCCCTCTTACCCTTCTTAGTATCCAGACATTTGTTTTCTACGTCTGTCTCTATTTCTGCTTTGCAAATAGATTCATCGGTACTATTTTCTAGATTCCACATATATGCATCTAACAGCACTCTTGATGAATAAATTTACCCTATAACAGTGGCATTAACAAGTTTTAGGGGCTACATCAGCATAATGTGTCACAAGGGGCATCTCATCTAATAAAGACAACTGAGCTAGCCCAGAGGGGAAATCGCCAGGCTCAGTAAGAGAAATGACAGAGAGAGAGACAGAAAACTGACACTAGAAAAGGAGAACCTCTCGAGTTGACCAAAGCCCACTGTAGGTACCCAAGTCATTCTATCTATGCACTGTCCAGACGACTTGTTGTACAATGTTGTGTTCAGGCAGGGAGCAACTCTCCACATTAGTCTGGTCTTTGACAGACCCTGACCCCATTTCTGTTCCTGCCTATCATCATCAGAACTCACCCACTGAAAAATTAGATGAATCGCTCTTTACATTTCATGAGTAACTTTTAACTGAAGAGTTCCAAGCACCAGCCAAATTTCTCACATCTTTCTCTAGAGAGCCAAAGCATATGACATTCTTTGTAATCTAGGAACTTTTTAAATGATTGTGAACCATTAGAAAATAGGGTCTGTGAGATGGATTATCCTTGGAAATAGATCATTGAAATAAGCAAGGTTCATAGAGACTTCCTATTGAAGACTTAGCCATCAATCAAGCAGAACATTGTGACTGATCATATACCGTGGCCAAAGGGTAAAGGTTGGTGGAAATAAAAGAAAAAAGAATCTATCTCTGCCTCAAGGAGCACAATATAGAGAAAAGAGAAAGGAGACACACAAGCTTTTGAGTTAGGTAGATCTGTATTTGAATATTCCTTAACTGCTTTCCGTGTGATCTTGGGCAAATATTTTAACCTCTCAGAGCCTTCCCTGGTGGCTTCCTACTGATTTCCAGCATGGCTCAGACAGTAAGGCATCTGCCTTTAGTGCAGGAGACCCAGGTTCAATCCCTGGGTCAGGAAGATCTCCTGGAGAAGGAAATGGCAGCTCACTCCAGTATTCTTGCCTGGAAAGTCCCTTGGACAAAGGAATCTGGTAGGCTACAGTCCATGGGGTTGCAAAGAGTTGGACATGACTGAGCGACTTCACTTTCACTTAACTGCCTTCCGTGTGATCTTGGGCAAATATTTTAACCTCTCAGAGCCTTAGGGTTCTCATTTATAAGAATAAGTATGATATATTATCTCACGGGTTATTTGTCACAAATGCAGTTGGAACATGGCAGCTGCCACATGATAATGCTTCCCTCCCAACTTTGATCTCCCAGCTCAAACTGGGCAGACAAGGCTTACAAAGAAGGATAGCAATTTGCTAGAGGCAGCTTGATTTATCGGATGGAGTGGGAAGGGGTCAGAGAACTTATCTCCTAGACATATCTCTGACACTCTAAGAATAACAACTATTTCTATAGCAATTTCCAGTTTATAAACATTAACATATATTCCCAGTGGATGGTCTGAAGTCAGTAAGAATATGTCACTGAATCTCAGTTGTATAATCTGAAAAATTGAAGGGAGGTCTGTAAGTGTCCTTTCAACTCTCTGATAGTATGTTTCTAATCTTCTCAATTTTATGACTAAACTGCAGAAAACAATATTTGAAAATGGAGTGCAATGAACACAGAAAGATTCTGGTGAACTTGGGAACCTGAAAAAGTTTTACAGTTCTTTAGAATTTCATGTCCCCTCCCAAAGAATGGATAGGATATGAACAGATGAAGGAAATAGGAAAAAATATCCCTAAGTGAGGGTGACAGCTGGAACAAAGGCAGGGAGTCAGAACTGAGATTCACAAGGTCAAGGGAGAATAGCCAAAATGAAACAAGAATACTGAAATATAACATGAAGAAAGACCTGAAAGACCAAGGTAAGCACTTAGATACACTACAAAGCCAAAAAATAAAAATATCAGTTCCAGCAGGAAACAAGAACAATTCAAGTCCTGTGTAATACAGAGTCTCTCCTCACAGTTATCACCATAGTGAACGACCAACATCTCTTTCTGTGTTTCCAGTCTTTTGTCTTTCCAGGTAAATGCCTCCAGGGCTCACACCACAACTTAACCCTTGTCTCATAGAAGGCAGAGAGTAAACACCCAGCTGTTTATGTAGATTGGCCAACTGGTTAAGCCAAATATAATGCTTATGGTATTGTGATCCATGTGGTTTCCCACCAGAATGGTACCATAGTCAAAGAATATGGTCCGAGCAAGCAAAATAAAATGAAAATAATTCAGCTCCAATTATTTTTAATTGGAGACTAGTTGCTTTACAATGTTGCATTGGTTTCTGTTACACAACAACTTGAATGAGCCATAATTTTATATACATATAATAGAGAGAGGACATGTATATACATATATATAGAGCCCCCCTCCTCTCTCCTATTCCACTACTCTAGGTCATCACAGACCATCCTGCTGGGCTCCCTGTTTTATACAGCAACTTCCCACTAGCTATCAAGTTTACACAATAGTGCAGATGCCTCAATGCTACCTTTCCAAATCATTGCAATCTCTCCTCCCCCAACTATGCCTACAAGTTGGTTCTCTAAGTCTGTGTTTCCATTTTTTCCCTGCAAATGGATTCATCAGTACTATTTTTCCTGGACTCCATACACACACACACACACACACACACACACACACACACACACACACGTGTGTGTGTGTGTATGTTAGTAAACAATATTTGTTTTGTTTTTCTAATTTACTTCACTCTGTATAATAAGTTCTACCTTCCACCTCACTACAACTGAATCAAGTTCATTCTTTTTTATGTCAGCTCCAATTCTCACTTTTTCTCTAACACCTAACACCATGAAAAGGACTTTGGTGAACAGCAACACTCGTTTATGTCTCTTTCTTTTGTGTGTGAATTTCACCTGCTCTTGAGCCTCTCCTTCAAATCACCTAAAGCCACCCCTCAAAACCTTCTTGTTATCTCCCTCTGGTCCTTCTCCCCCACAACCACCAATTCATTATCCCCTAAGTCCTAGGATGAATCCAGGGAGGAAGCAGAGACATACTGAATAAACCCACTTAGAATTTTTGATAACCAACGGAAGAAGAAGATTCTGTAGCCATTCTCACATAAATTCCAACATCTCTATGTTGAACCAAATGTGATCAAGTACATCCAATATTGTGTGTCTCATCTAGATTATACTGGAGATGAGCTTCAAAGAGCCAAATTTCACAGACTTAACAAGAGAGAAGAGATACATCTCTTGGAGTGGCAGGGTCAGCTCTTGAGAGCTGAGTGTATGTGTTGCATCTAGGCTGGCTGTGGAGTTAGGAAAATGCCTGAGAGTAGGATTTGACTAGAAAGAAAGAAAAAACGGTCATTTGGGCAGCCCAGTTATCAATATAATACACAGACTCCAAATTTTCTCAGTGGACCTTTGAGTTTCTGTCTTGTCTAATCTTAAGGAAACCACAGGGTATCCTTGAACAACATGGGTTTGAACAGGGCAAGTCCACTTTAGATGGATTTTTTTCCAATAAACACAGTCAGCCCTCCATATCCTCATGTTCTACCACCTCATATCCTTAGATTCTCTTTTGGTATATTCAACCAAACACAGATGGCAAACCTAGCACATGATCTCCAGTTGGTTGAATCTGTGGATGAGAAACTTATGGATTAGGAGAACCCACTGTGGAACTCGAACACTCACAGATATTAGGATCCATGGTGGGTTTTAGAACCAACCCCTTGTAGATACCAAGAGAGGACCGCAATCTTCTCAGGAAGAAGTTAACTTTCCCCAGTTGCTAACACTGAAATCCCTTTATCAAGCCTCAAAACACCACTTGCCTCTTCTGTTCTGACTGAACATGGGTGAGAAGTTCCCTGTTTTTCAAAAGTTTGCTTTATACCATCTCATTACATAGTACCTACTTTTGCTAAACTCCAATTTTCATTTCTATAAACAGGCAAAAAGTGAAGATAAATATGCACTGTTTTGCTGAGAGTGGAGCCATGATAGAGGCATCAGGCATCCTGAGCAGCAAAAGTAGCGCTGCCAAGCTGCCTTCCCGGAAGTGGACTCACATCAAGCTGCCACGGCTCTGAGCTCTGTTGCGAGCATCTGTGCTCTATCGCAACCTATTCTGTACATTCTGCTAGCAAGATGTGTCCTAAGGTAATTATTTCTTTGCTCTATGCCATTTCAGTTTAGAAAGGTTTCATAGGACAATCCACTTTTCAGATAGCTGGGGAGACCTGTAACTATAATCATAAAGAGTTAAGGAGACGTGCTCTGGTGTCTTGGGCAGAATTGCTGCGATTCCTCAAAGAGCCCCAGGAGAAACCAATAGTAAAACTTAACTCTCCAGGGTAGACAAGGATTCAATATATTCTTCCAATATCTCTTTCCCTTCCTCTCTGCTTAGCTCACGAGTCCCTTCCAATTAACTGAGGGCAGCTTGAACCCAATTTACATATTTCCACATTACCAAATCTTCATCTACTTTTTATAAGGAGCCTGTGCCCACCTACAAACCTCTCCCAAAATGTATGATGAAACATCTAATTCCTGGGAGCTGCGTTTCTACAAGTCAGAAAGATGCCCTACATACTTTTTTAACTGATCAGTCTAAAAACAGCTTCAGCCAATTTAAACCACTTTTTATAAAATATCATTTGCATCAGGTTTGACAGCCTGCCTGCCACTTTTCCTCCCCATTATGATTCCAAACAGCTGAACTACCAACTCTGGGCAAAACTTTCTGCTGGAAACTGCAAGTCGACAGGAATAATGGTCAGAAGCCTGGAAGCCAGTCTTAGCCCACATTGTAGGGCTCAGCTTGGGAAATTTAGGAAAAATTAAATCAGTCTGAAGGAGAGGGGGAAGGAACTAATTTTTCTGTGTTATATAAGTGGAGAAAGAGATGCTGGCAGCTCTGCCCTCAGTGTGCTCTCAGTTAATCCAACCACTGCTCCTCTGAGCTCTTTAGGGGCTATGTGCAGGGACAGAGCTTCCTCCATCAGGAAACAACAGAAGGCCAGCCTGCTGAACGAGCCCCCACCCGCCCCAGGAAACAGTCATAAACTAGAAAACACCGTTTAAAAGTTCCCCAGGACTAAACAATTGCTGGCCCGGGTCTGCAGTAAGTTTAGCTATGCTAGAGGCACATCCCAACCCTGAAGGGCGTGGTGAGCTGTATGGTTTAGACAACTCCATCAAGGCAGGGCAGGGTGCTCTCTGCTGCTGCTGCTAATTTGCATCAATCATGCTACCTCTCCCCACACAGGCTGGCAGATGTTTCTGTTCAGAAGCTGGAACCCACTTTGGGGGGCAGAAATCCATAGTCTTAATTGTTCTGGGATTAAGGGTGTCATGTACCTGGGTGTAGCCCTGTCTAGTTGCAACACTTTGTTCAAGCAACCAGCTGGCTGGCTTATTCAGTTCCTCTGAATATTCAGGAGCAGACCTAGGTTTGTGGAAAGGCTCTGAGAGCTGTTCTAGACACTAGTCACTCACCTCCTGCTCTGCGCTTGAGCCATTCTTGCTCTCCTGGGTGCCTTTCATCCTGGTACTCCCTCTCATTTCGCTCTGACCTTGACTGCCCCCCTCATCCTATTCAAAACAGATTAGGATTCAGATTATTCTCCCAGATCCTAACCACTCCTTGAGGGTTTATAATCTCCTCTTACCTCAGCACATTCTAACTCTGCCTCCCTTCATGACCAATAAGGAACAGCATTCTTCATTCATTCAACAATGTTTCTGGAGCACTTGGCGTGTGCCAGGCACTGTTCTAGGGCTTGGAGTACAGCCCTGAACAGACTAAACAAAAAGCTCTCCCTTCTTGAAGCTGATGTCCTGATATGAAGGAGTTAGACACTGGTTTCAGATCTTTTAAAAACATCATTTAAACTATTCCCCTTCATCTCTAATGTTAGCCAACAGCACCCCCCCACCCCCACCGACCCTTTTTACTATTTCTATTCCCTCATAATAAAAATAAAAATAAAAGTCATATTTTATGTAAGTATGATACTGGATACTTTTCTAGGTATTTTCAAATATTTTGGTAGAAGTTCCTTAAACAGCATCATGAGGTACAGCATTTTTTTTTAAACTTTTGATTCTGACATAATTATAGATTTTCAGAAAAGTTGCAAAGATAGTTCAGAGAATACATGCAGCCCCTTTACCTCACTTCTCCCAATGTTAACATCTTACATAACCAAGGTACATTTGTCAGAACTAAGGAAATAATTTTGGTTCTATATTTTTAACTAAACTACAAACAATTCAGATGTCACAAAAATTTCCTCTAATATTTAATAATCTTTTTTCTGATTCCCTTTCCAAGAGCCCATGTAGCATTTACTTTCTTCAGACACTTCCAATCTGTGACAGTTCGGAGGCTTTTATTTTTTATGATGGGGACACATTTGAAGAATGCTAGCTACATATTTGCAGTTTGAATTTGTTTGATGTTTTTTCATGATTAGGCTGCAGTTATGAGTTTTGGGGGGAAACACCCAAGAAGCAATGTGCCCTTTTCTTTGCATTATATGAGGTACCTGATGTCAACATACTTGTTTTTGGTTAACGTTGGTCATATGATTAAGATAGGGTCTGCCAGGGCAAAATGATATTTTTTCCTTTCTATATTCTGTTAGAAGTGAGTCTGAGTCCAACCAACATTCAAGGAGAGGAGAATTAGCCCCATTTTCTAAAAATAGGAATATTAAATAATTTGTAGATGTGTTAAAAGCATCACAGTGACTGAAATATTTTGGGAAGATACTTGGTGGCAGTGCAAATATGCTGTTTCTCCTTTAAGTTTTATCCAGTTTTTAGCTGTGTATCTTGCCTGCAGCAATTATCTAAAGGTGATTTTATTTCCATAATTTATTCCACATGTGTTTTCTGAATTCTTCTGATTTACTCCTTTCCTCTATTTATTTGACAATTTATTTCAGAATTTATGCTCCTAGATCATCTTGTAATTGTGGGGTACGGATTTTAATCCCCATTCCACAAATAAAGAATTAGAGATACATGGCATTTTTGTGGTTCACCAAGGATCATACACTCAGTTGCAAAATAAGACCCGTAATTCAAATTTCCTCACTCACACTGCCTCTAGTATCATCTGGTTCACAACTTTCTACATAGCATGAGTTTAAAATACTTGATGTACAAATAAATTAAAAAAAGAATGAATAAATGAAGTAGTAAACTTACAAATTCATTTGATGATGACAGTTGCCAGTCCATCATCTTATGCTAAGAACACAGAGAAACAGGAAATGTGTAGCAGGGAGATATGAATGTCAACCCCTCTGAAGAAACTTTATTCAACAATGAAAACGTTTCATCCTCTTCACAATGTGATTCTGTAGCTTTGGCATTTTTCTAAGTATTCAGAATATATGATAGTTTCCTTTGGCTTGATTTGATTTTAGGAAAGAATGAAAATATAATCCCTGAAGAGGGAAACCCAGCATCTTTTCTTAATAATCTACAATGATCCCAATATACTGACTTAACACTATTCCCAGGAATCGATGAACTCCCCAAAGTCAGAAGTCCTGTATAATTTGCTTGTGGGCACTCAGTTAATGATGCTGAGTGTGCATCTCACTTTTTGTGGTACCTCCTGGGGGTGAGATCACATAGGCTGGAACTTTCTCATTGAACTGCCGTAGACTTAGTACTCTGAGTTATAGTTTTAAATGACCACTTTAAATCAATAAATAAACTGCATTATTAACAAATCATATCCTGGAAACATTAGGGCCAGTAGAAATGTTTGACACCTTGCCTAATTTCTGGTACTCAGTAGGTGTTAAAGAAATATCTACAGCATAAATGCGAGAAGAATGGAATGAGTGGGCTGCAGCAGTTGGAGAAGCCCTTGTGCAGGAGGTGGAGCTTGAACAGGACCAAAAAGTATGCTGATGGCAGGTGGAAAGAATTATTGTACTAATACTGATCTCTGTTCCTTTTGTAGCCTCAGTCATGTCAGCTGATAATAAGACTTTTCTCTTAGTAGAATCCCTCAATCACCATAACAGGAAGCCAACACCTTCTCCTATCCCTACCTTAGTCTTCCAAGCTCTTAAACGCTCTCTTGGTATTCACAATTGATCTACAATCCAAGAGATGACAAGAAAACATTATGTAACAATAATTACATTGTCAGTGAGATTACAATAATTTCATTTTCCCAGGCCAGATGAAAGCAATTTTATTAACCACACTCTACATGAAATCAACCAGTTCTGAATCCTGGTGCCTGATATTTGCAATGCTCTACTTCCACTGATTAATGTCTATTTTTCAGGAATCTTTACATATGTAAAGGAAACTGAGCATGAATTTGCTGGCACCAAAAGGGGCTTATTGTCCCATTAAACTGAATGAGCTCCCAGAAACAAGAGTACAGCTAAGAAGCCAAGGGCAGCTCTGGGACCATTGAGAATCCAAACAAGGAGTTGACACAGACACAATCTTCCTCTTATTCATCCAGCTCTCAGTTCTGACTCAGATTCCATTCTCTCCTGCTGTAGACAATGGATTCCCCTTAAGGCAGGAGCATCAAACCTCAGCTCCTACTTTTCCTAGTTGATGAACTCAGAGGTGGGGCCCCCTTCCCTCTTTGGCTCAACCAGGCATGATGGATACTACAAGAAAAGATATGTAAACTGCTGATCTTGATCACATGTCCATCCCAATGGCTAGTGAGGCTAGGTGCTATGATAGGAAGCCCCATCAGAATCATGGAATATATCATGGAAGAAAAAGAAAAGCATCAGTGTAGGCCAACCCCCAACAAAAGCCCACAACTTTGCTGAGCTGGACAGGGCCAACATGGACAGACATGTATATCCAATGTCCACAATCTTAACATATGACATGTTTATCATTATGGGACTCCCAGATGCCTATTACCTGACTCTAAAGACTCACAGCCCAAATTCTTTATGGATTCGACACAGAAGGAAGAGCAATGAAAGTGAATTTTAAAATAGGGGGGATGGGCAGGGAAGGGAGGTGGGAGGGGGCTTTGACATGGGGAGATCGTCTGCACCTGTGGCTGATTCGTGTCGGTGTATGGCAGAACCAATGCAGTACTGTGAAATGGAATAAGCATTAAACAAAAAATAAAAATTTAAAAAAAAATAATCGTTTGAGAGCTAGCAGATGAAGAAGAGAAGTAATGATCTTTCCTTACTAAGACCAACTTCCTGTTAGTATTCTGCTTGGAGGATTAAAACATGAGCAAACTAACAGCATGTAGTCTCTGAGTTGGAAGATGAGAACCATAGACTTGCACTTCTGGGTAATCTTCCTAGCTCAGATGGCTGGCCCCCATGGTATATGAGTAAGGCAAGCAAGAGAGCTAGTTAACTCTAGTTTAAAAGCTGCCATGACCTAATTCTCTAAAACCTGAGGCCATATGTCAGAAGGTCAGTGGAAAGCTGTATTGGGTCATAAGGTACTGTGAGTGTGTTTGGTTGGGTCTACACTGGAATCAGAGAAATGAGAGACCATAGCTTTAGAAGGTTCCAAACACACGTGTTGTATCACAGCATGTGGGGATGAGGACAAGGAGGCAAATGGGGGGCACAAACAGTGAGTAGACCATCTTGGTGAATGTGAGAAAGTTTATCTTCTGTAAAAATAGGAGAGGAACCTATAAAGGAACTAGATTCCCTGTATGCACAAAAAGATACATTAGGGAAGCTTTTGAAGGTGTCAAAATTTGAGTAGAAGATAGCAACCAACCCTCACTGCAGAAGTTCATCTGGTATAAATGTTCCATCTATTCTGGTTAGGTCTACTGTGCCTCCTCGGTTACTAGTGCCATGAATTTTGACTGTGACTCACATGCTACTTGCTTACTTACTATCTATAATTAGTCTTGTCTCCACCTTATGCATTTCTTTTATTTTCTGTGAAACAGAATTGAATTTTTCTTAAATAAAAGAGAAAAACTAAACTCACAGTGGCTTCTGGGATATCTTCCTACTGGAAACATGAAAGCAAGAGAAGGAAGCCAGGATAAGAGACTAGCATCTCTTCTGTTCTGTCCCCAGGAGCCAGGATGCCCACTGCCAAAACAGCCATCTCAACACTGAGATATTCCCGAGGCTCAGTGAACCTCTGACTATGGACACCCAGGTAAATGATCATGTTATTCTTCCTTGAGTTTAAAAGCAGCTCTGAAGATTGAAATTCCCCAGTTATCAAGCTGGGGATCACTTATATAGCCTCAGCCCACCTTCATTTCCCTCAAACTAAAACCTAGGAAATCATTCTTTTTTCTTTGTTTCATTTATCAATTTATTTAGGGCTGTGCTTAGTCTTTGTTCCTACGTGAGAGCTTCCTCTGGTTGTGGCAAGGGAGGGCTACTCTCTAGTTGTGAGGCAAGGGCTTCTCACTGTGGTTGTCGTTGTGGAACACAGGCTGCAGGGCACACGGGCTTCAGTAGGTACAGCTCACAGGCTCAGTTGCTCCATGGCATGTGGGATCTTCCTAGACCAGGGATAGAACTGGTATCCCTTGCATTGGCAGATGGATTTTTATTCACTGAAACACCAGGGAAGCCCTCCAGGAAATCATTCTTAAATGAGTTCAACAGCTACAAGGTGAGAACACGGGGCTTGCTCAGCACACAGCTTTGTCACTTGGACTTGACCTCGCCGACCGTAATACACAGAGAAACACCCAGGAGTCAAGCTGACAAGCACGAAGTAGGAGAATAAAAGAAAGCATTTTCCAAAAATCTAACCATTTCTTAACTGTGCATAGATTTAGTCCCTGACCTTTCTTTTTAGGAGGGGCTGCTAGGAAGAAAACCAGTCCCTTCTATATTTTGGGAACAAATAAGTGGATACATGGAGATAAAGGGAGAGGGAGAGAGCAAGATTTTTTTTTTTTCCTTCTTTGCAGTTTGGAAATGCCAAGGTTTCTGGCCAGAAGGTTTCTCACTTTATGAGAACTGGATGGTTTTCTAACAGCTGTGTAGAGGCATCGTGGACAATGCCTAGGGTCTGCAGGACTAGAAATACAGTCGGCAGCATAGCCACAGCAGGGGTGTCTGCTGCACGCCTCCCCCAGACAATGTCAAAGGGCCAGCACATCACACAGAACTGTCTGACTCCTGCTGGCCTCCTGTTATGTGTGTGACTCCCCCAGCACATCCACCCAGCTCTCTTCCCTCCTTGCAGACAGACAAGCCCCTGCCTCACTTCAGCTGGAGCATCCCAGAGAACTCAGTGGGGGAGGCCAAGGAAGGTGCATGAAATTGATCCTAAGCCAGTAACACTTCCCAGGCTACTGACACAAAAGAAACACCAGCCCATGAAGACATATTCTCAATTCACATCACACAGGGATTTCTACAGAAAAACACACTCCAAAATGAGGTCACAATCCCAAATTCCAAAAGAAATGTTAACAAGGTACAATGAATGAATCAGCAAAAAATAGAATCAGACCCTCTCAAGACTTCAAATAACCGAGAGATCAAATATAAACTAAGTATTTTCAAAAAATATATAGAAATAAAAGAAAAATAAAATATGAGAAAAGAATATGACAGATTTGGAAAAAACAAAATTTGTAAATGCAGTGATAGAAATTAAGATTGCCACAATGCAAAGAATCCTTAGTTTCTCTGTGTTCCTTTAAGGTCAGTGCCTAATTACAAGATTATCTGCCATTAAGTGGTTTTATTTTTTTAGCTTTTACCTCCCTCTATAGTCTTCAAGGGCTTTCTAGGTGATGCAGTGGTAAAGAATCCATCTACATTTCTTGCAAGAAACTCATGTTCTATCCCTGGGTTGGGAAGATCCCCTGGTATAGGAAATGCAACTTGATCCAGTATTCTTTCTTGGAAAATCCCATGGACAGAGGAGTCTGGTGGGTTACAGTCCATGGGGATGCAAAGAGTCCGAAACTACTGAGTGACTGAGCGGAAACACAGCACATGGTCTTCAAAGTTGTAAACTTTATTACTTTTATACCTTTGAGCAGAAAATTAGAACCAATCTTTGCTGGTTTGAACCCATGCATGCTTCCTGGGTGAAATCTGAAGCTGGCCTCCATATGTGGAGTGCCAAGAGAAAATCCAGAGAGAGACAGATTACTCCAGACCGGTAGGTGGCAGGTTTAATAAGCAAGGGAACTTACATAGGAGACTTGTCTTGGGTACCACAGGATGAGTAAATCTCACACCTACCTGCCAGAATTTTAAAAGTTTATAAAGAAGACTTAACTGGTTTCAATAACACTACTCTCCCAAGGCTGTGTCCTTAAAACAATTCCTAGTGTGGGAATGGTGGGTGGAATATTTTGATACATTCCAAGGACAGAGGAGAGGTGAACAACTTTCAACTGTCTGAGTCCAACACACAGTCAACCTGTGGTCACATCCTCTAGTTGACCTCATCCAACAATCTTTTCAGGAGCTCAGTAAATAAAATGCAAACCTGTTTTCTAATACAGTGATAATAGCTGGACTAAGCTAACACTCTTTGTTTGCTTTTCTTTATGTGGGTTTTCTAAAGATTATAGCTCTACCTTGAACATCTGCTCTTGAAGACAATTCTCAAACAATGTAGACATAGGATGTGGCTTCTATTCTCCCTGTATCTCGGGATTAGTATGGTAATTAGTACTGGGAGAGGCTATCAAGAAAGATTGTTCCACAGTTTTGCTTCCAACAACATAACATATCAAGAATCCTACAACATACTGTTACAAAAAAAATCTTAAAGTGTTAGTCAAAATATTTTAAAATGACCTTTATAATTTGATGAGTGAAACAAGAACAAAGTAAATGAATTCCTCTAACTTCAAAAAAAATGAGACTGTGAGTGTGGGGAGATGAACCAGCATGCAGCTGTTGCATACCAAGGCACATCCAGGGATCCATTTGGGCCAAAACATCAGCAGATCTGGGGGGCAGTTAACTAAACCTGTGCAATTGCATAACAGGGCCCTGGACCTTGGATCACCCAACACCAAGTGAGGGCTCAGGAAGGGATGTGAAGAAAACCTACCCAATAGAGTCAAAAACAAGGATAAATGTGCTCTTGATCCTCTGGGATCCACACGACTTTGGGTCTGAATTTACACAAGTTTTTTGTTTTTGTTTTTTTTTCCAATCAGAAAAAATCCACAATCTGATAATTTTAATTTAAAATAAACCTGGTTCTGTAGTAGCACCCTTAGATGTGCCTGAAGAATCAAAGTACATCCCTGAGAGGAACACATCTCACATAGGTCTCTCATACTCTAACAAATAATGAAAGTCAGTAGAAATGCAAATAAAAGAAATCAGATGTACAAAGACTTCAAGTGTAAGAAATAAAAAAGGAAATAAAATAAGAATAAAGACCAGGAGACAATCAAAAAGGAACAAACTAGTTTGGTAAAGATTCAGATAAACTTTTAGGATTAAATGAAATGATCACCAAAATTTTTTTAAAAATGCAACTGAAGGGTTAAGCATTAAAAAGACATGCTTAAAGAGAGGCTAAGTAACCGGAAGATAGGTATGAGGCAACTGAACAGGATGAAGAACAGAGAGACAGAGAAAAAAAAAAATGAAGATAGGAGAGGTTAAGAACATGGGGAATGGAGCAACACACATCTAAGTATAGCAGTGCAGGGAAATAAAGGGGAAAATGAGGAGTGAATAATATTCAGAGATAGTGTCCAAAATTTCCCAGCCTCTATGAAAGACTTGAACATTCAGATCAAGGAAGTCATTAAACCCCAATAAGTATAATACTAAAAATCCATTTTTAGGTAGAGTACAATCAAATTACAGCAAAAGTAAAGAGAACTTTTTAAGAACAACTACAGAGAGCAGATCAGTTCAGATCAGTCACTCAGTCATGTCTGACTCTTTGCGACCCCATGAATCGCAGCATGACAGGCCTCCCTGTTCATCACCAACTCCCGGAGTTCACTCAGACTCACGTCCATCGAGTCCATGATGCCATCCAGCCATCTCATCATCTGTCGTTCCCTTCTCCTCCTGCCCCCAATCCCTCCCAGCATCAGAGTCTTTTCCAATGAGTCAACTCTTCACATGAGGTGGTCAAAGTACTGGAGTTTCAGCTTTAGCATCATTCCTTCCAAAGAACACCCAGGGCACAAAGAACAGATAGACTACATACAAAGAGCAGTATTTAGACTGACACCTAACTTTCTGATAAAGAAAAGCCAGAAAGTTGAAGAAGAGTATCTTCCAATATTTTCAAATTATGAAAAAACTGTCATTTCTGTCCCATCTTAAATCTACATTTGCATCCCATTAAAAATTGTCTTTTAATAATAAGAAAGAAAAAAATATATACTCACATAAACAGTAAATGAAAAAGTTTGCAACCTACAGACCTACACTAAAGCTTATAAAGAATATTATCAAAGAAAAAACAAAAGAAAAATGACCCTAAGGACAAATAGTGGGTAAGGAAAAGCTTATAAAGAATATTATTGAAGAAAAAAGAAAAGAAAAATGACCCTAAGAACAAATAGTGGGTAAGGAAAATGCTAAGCATGTCGATTAAACAAACAATTCTTATACAAAATAAGAAAAATAGTGAAATCGATATTTTTAAAATAATAAAAATAATTGGTGAGGTTAAAAACAAATAAGAGCATTAAAAAACTAAGCAATCAATTTTACGTATGGTAGTGTATGTTTCATCCCACCCTCTGTTCTCCCCCACTCCAGCACCCCAGCTTGTGTCCGTAAGTCTGTTCTCTATGTCTACGTCTCCATTGCTACCCTATAAATAGGTTCATCAGTACCATCTCTCTACACAGCCAATGGGAATCAGCTGTATGACTAAGGGAACTCGAACAGGGGCTCTGTAACACCTCTGTAACAACCTAGAGGGGTGGGAAGTGGGAGGAAGGGTCAAGAGAGAGGGGACATGTGTATACCTATGGCTGATTCATGTTGCTGTATGGCAGAAACCAACGCAATACTGTAAAGCAGTTATCCTTCAATTAAAATTAAATAAAATTTAAAAAACTAAGTAATTATATCTGTAAGCCTGGAGTGTGTGTTTGCAACTGAAGCATTTGTTCATTCAACAATACTTGATGAGCACTTACTATAAGCAGGAACTCTCTGACCCACTGAGTAGACAAAAGTGAATAAAACAGTTGAAAATCCTTGTCCTTGTGAAATCCACATGCTTTAGTATAGAAGTGCTGGCAATAAACAAATGGATAAAATCAGAGGATAATAAATTCTCTAGAGGAAAATAGAGGACAGCGAGCAAGTGAGCTGAGGGGCATTCTCATTCCTTTGCATCTATCACACAGTCCACGGATTCTTCCTATTTATCTCATGATAAACAGAAAGTTATTCTAGGGCTTTATGGTTTTGAAGGACAGTAAAAAATTCTGTGAAATTTAGACTTAAATATATAAAGTGTGAATGTTAAAATTTTTTTATAATGAGAAACAAAATCAAGAGTAAATATCTTCCAAATAGTTCTAAGAAGAGTAGATAATAGAATTGGTTGAGGGATGGAGGGGATGAAATGAAGTGCCAGTTTATGTTCAATACAGGATACAGGATGCTTGGGGCTGGTGCACAGGATGATCCAGAGCGATGATATGGCGTGGGAGGTGGGAGAGGGTTTCAGGATTGGGAGCACATGTACACATGTGGCTGATTCATATCAAATTATGGCAAAACCAATACAGTATTGTAAGGTAGAATAAAAGAAAATAAATAAAAATTTTTTAAAAAAGAAAAAAAATAAACAGTCTTATTAAGGATAATGGCATCCTTATCTTAAAAAAAAAAAAAGAAAAGAAGAAACTCCAAGAAGAGTGAGACAAATAAAAAGCTTAAAACTAAGCTGATATAAGTAAATCAAAATATTTCAGAAATTATAGTAAATGAGGATGGACTGAGCTCTCAGGGGAAATGTCATGAATGATCAGACTTGCTTGCAAAGAAATTAAGTATTATGCACCCTTAAGATGAAGCAAGCCTCGCATAGACAGAAATATCAAATATAAAGAGATGAAATAAACATTAAGTGAACATTAACTGAAGATTTCTGGTCTTTAGTACAACTGTATCATTCCAGTCAAAATAGATTTTTACATATATAAAACTATGAAGAAATTCACACCACAGTGGAAAAGGTTTTCCTGGGTGATGTAATAATTCTAAATTTGAATTGCCCCAAGATACCTTGAAACAAGTAGAACAAAACTGAAACAATTATGAGGGGGAAAATGACAAACCTACCACTCTGTGGGAGGTATTAAATCCATTCTTAATGATTCACAGATCAAGCAGAACAAAAGTCAGCAAGCATAAAGATATGAATATTACTATTCCCAAGCTTCAATAATGAATATGGGAAGCATGTTGTGCCAAACACTTGACTTTCAGGCACACGTGGAATATTTAAGGATAATAAAAGAGACCACCACCACATGGAGCTTATATTCTCTTGAAAGAAGATAGGCATTAGATAAGTAAATAAATTATATAGTATATTCAGTTCAGTAGTTCAGTCATGTCCGACTCTTTACGACCCCATGAATCACAGCACGCCAGGCCTCCCTGTCTATCACCAACTCCCGGAGTTCACTCAGATTCATGTCCATCAAGTCGGTGATGTCATCCAGCCATCTCATCCTCTGTCATTCCCTTCTCCTGCTCCCAATCCCTCCCAGCATCGGGGTCTTTTCCAATGAGTCAACTCTTCACATGAGGTGGCCAAAGTATTGGAGTTTCAGCTTCAGCATCATTCCTTCCAAAAAAATACCAGGGCTGATCTCCTTTGGGATGGACCGGTTGGATCTCCTTGCAGTCCAAGGGACTCTCAAGAGTCTTCTCCAACACCACAGTTCAAAAGCATCAATTCTTTGGCACTCAGCTTTCTTCACATTCCAACTCTCACATCCATATGTGACCTCTGGAAAAACCATAGCCTTGACTAGACAGACCTATGTTAGCAAAGTAATGTCTCTGCTTTTGAATATGCTATCTAGGTTGGTCACAACTTCCCTTCCAAGGAGTAAGTGTCTTAATTTCATGGCTGCGATATGATAAATAATGAGAAAAATGAAACTAGAAATGAGGCAAGAGAATAGAGGGGAAGACTATCAATTTTAGGTAGGTTGGCCATGGCAAACCTCAGTGGGAAAGAAACATTTGAGTTCAGACCCAGAGGTAATGGAGGAGACAATGTATCTGAAGGGAAAACATTCCAGGCAGATGGAACAGGAAGCGAAAAAGGCCTGAAGCTGACAAATGCTTAGACTGTCCTAATAAATTGGACCAGTGTGGCTGGAGCCTAGAGCAGAATGAACTGAGGGAGAGTAGTAGATCAGGTTCAGAGAGATAGGGTGGGGCTTCCTAGCTACTGCAAGAAATGTTGGCTTCTATTATGAGTGAGAAATGACAATATTAGAAGAGGATTTGATCTGATCTCTGTTTTAATAATAACAAGGTGGGGCTTCCTAGCTCTTGCAAGAAATGTTGGCTTCTGAGTGAGAAATGACAATATTAGAAGAGGATTTGATCTGATCTGTGTTTTAATAATAACACTCTATTATGCTGTGAATAGACTGAAGGGGCAAAACAGACAAGTGAAGAGGTTACTACAATAACTGAGAAATCACAGTGGCTTGGAACTTGGTAGTTCTAAAAAATGATGAGAAATGGCCAGATTCTGGATTTATTTTGAGGGAAAGCATTGAAGATGTGCTGATAGATTGGAGGCAGAGTATTAGCAAGGTGCCAAGGGGTCTGAACAACTGGTAGGATGGAATTATCATTTCCTAAAGGGGAGTGTACAGCAAGCATGGAGAAAAAGAGCGTGAGCCAGGCATTCAGACCGAGAAAAGATTTATTATAGGAAGAGAGAAAGAAAGTGACTGGCTTTAGAGAGAAACCAGGGCTTGCCCTTTACAGCCAATCCTTCTTATACCCTATCAATGGGAAATTGTGCCCTGAAGGGACAGGGCCTTAGTTTATCTTTAACCTGCAGCTGGGGTCTTGTGATCAGGTAGTCTAAGGCAGCTCATGGTTGGGTGGTGACACAATCAAGAAACTGGCACCAGCAGGGAAAAACAGGTTATCACCTTAAGGAGAAAACAGGATCCCCACCAGGGCAATGTGGCCACTGTGACTTCAACCCGTTTGTCAGGTCACCACAATAGGCCATGTTTAAACTATACGCTAGGAGCCCCTTGTGAACCCCAACAGGGAGCGCAGTGGGAGGAGCAGATGTTCAGATTTAGAAACATCAACCTTCAGATGGCCAGGGGGCACCCAGGGGAGAAATCCAATAGGCGGTCAGACATGAGTCTGGAGTTGAGAGGAATAGTAAGAGTAGAGCTAAACACTTGACAGGGTCAGTAAATGGGTGGTTTTTAAAGTCATGAGACTAGAAGAGATCACCAAGAGGGTGAGTGCAGACAGAAAAGAGAAGAGAAGGGTTGAGTATAGGGGTCAACTCACAGTGTGAGTGAGGAATCTAGGGAGGAGAAAGCAATGCTGACTGCAGAGTGACCAGACACGAAGGGAGAAACCCAGAGGGACCATGGCGTCAGTTCAGTTGACAGGCTGAGGAGAATAAGGGCCAAATATAGGTGCAAACGCTTTAAAGAGTTAACTGAAAATTATATTCAGTGGTGTTTTAAAAATGAAACTGTAAAATGATCAAGACTAACATTTCTTTAGAAAATTTGTGAGGATGTTTACCATCTTAGCATTAAAAGACAAAAATCAAGTGATCACATTAAGGGTGCAGACAAGTATTTAATAAAATTTAGTTTATAATTAAGTGTTTACAGCAAACTGGCAGAAGACTAAAAATCTTTTAACTCAATTAAAGGTGTCCACTTAAAAATCTGGGCTTTCCAGGTGGTTCAATGGCAAAGAATCTCCCTGCCAACGCAGGAGACACGGGTTCGATTCCTGATCCAGGAAGATCTCCTGGAGAAGGAAATGCAAACCCACTCCAGTATTCTTGCCTGGGAAATCCCATGGATAGAGAAGCCTGGTGGGTTACAGTGCATGGGTTGCAAAGAGTCGGACACGACTTGGCAACTAAACAACGACTGAAAAATCTACAGCCATGATACACTGGATATTCTAATAGAATTGTCTTTTAAAAGCAAAAAATAAGGCAATGGTGCTCACAAGTCAATATATTCTATTAAGCACTGTATTGAAGATCTTAATGATCTTAGAATAAAATATCAAATGTATAAGAATTGGCATAGAACAAACAAATCTTATCTTTCAAGAATTATTATATAACTGTCTACAATGAAAACCAAAAGAGGT
>SJYC01098742.1:0-16334 GCA_006408675.1 Madoqua kirkii | reverse complement strand
TAGCATGGGGAGATCGTGTACACCTGTGGCTGATTCATGTCAATGTATGGCAGAACCAATACAGTACTGTAAAATAGAATAAAGCATTAAAAAAATAATAATAAAAAAAATAAAATCTAACAGACCAAATCCAAGATAAGTCAATACTCCTTACTCAACCAGAGAAAAAATTCATCATAAATCTGCAATTATATAATAAGAACTGTCTCAGCGATAGACAAATACAACAGAACAGAAAAAAGAATCCATAAACAACATTATATGTATGTGATTTGCTTATATTGATAGATATGAGGAAGTGAGAAACTGTTTAATTAGTGATGCTAGGAAAGTTGGTTATCCATATGGAAAACTTGAACTTTTACTTCCAAGGTCACATTATACACAGAAATCAATTCCTATTGGATTGAGACTTATATATAAAAGACATCATTTTGAAACATAATTCTATGGCTTCAGGACATAGAAACAAAAATTGACCACTGAAAGAAAATACTTGAGTAGATATTTTAAAGATTTAATGCCTGCATTAAGAATTTTTTATTCACCAAAAGATTCCAATAAAAAAATAAAAATACAAGCCATAATTTGTGAGAAAGAATAGAACAAAGATTATATTTTACATGCCTTCAAATAATCAACAAGAAAAGTGCAAACAATCCCACATAAGAATCTTCAAAAGATATTGACAAGCCATTTCTCAGAAGAAGAAAAATAAATGGCTAATAAATAGATGAGGGAAATATTCACACTAGTAATCAGAGTAATCAAAATAAGACAATAAAATGTGATTTACAATCACCAATCTGACAAACATTTCAAAAATCTGACAATATCAATTATGACAAAAATGTGGAACAAGGAAGGATCACACACTTAGTATGTAAATTCAAATTAATGCAACCACTTGTAAGTCCAATTGACATCATCTTGTAAAGCTGATGAGCATAACCCTATGACCCAGAAATTCCACTCCTAAGAATACCCTAATTATACCCTATAATAGCACTGTCCAACAGAAATTTAATGCAAGTCACATATAATGTAATATAATTTGTTCCAATAGCCACATCAAAAATAGTTTTCAAGAAAGGTAAACTTACTCTTAACAATGGATTTAATATATTTTTAACACAATATATCAGTTCAACATGAAACTAATATAAAAAATGTTAACTAGATATTTTATATTTTCTTGTACTAAATCCTAAGGCATATATCAACTAAGCCTAGCCACATGGCAAGTGCCCAGTGGCCAAGAGGATAGTGCCTACCGTATTGGACAGCATAACTTAGAGAGTCAAAGTAACATGTATATTGCCATCGCCGGTTAGTCACTAGGTCATGTCCGACTCTGCAACCACATGAACTCCAGGCTGCCAGGCCCCTCTCTTCATGGGATTACCCAGGCAAGAATATTGGAGTGAGTTGCCATTCTCTTCTCCAGGGGATCTTCCCGACCCAGGGATTGAACCCAAGTCTCCTCCTTGGCAGGTGAATTCTTTACCACTGAGCCACCAGTGAAGCCATATAAACATATACAGTTATAAATTTTACCCTTAGCACTGCTTTTACTGTGTCCTATTACTGCGGGTATATCATAATTTTTAGATTACTTACTCAATTTCATTCAACATGAAATTGAATTAGTAATTTAAAAATCTCCAACAAACAAAAGTCCAGGACTAGATGGCTTCACTAGTGAATTGTAACAAACATATAGAGATGAGTTAACACTATACTTCTGAAACTAAGCCCAAAAACTGCAGACGAAGGAACACTTTCCAGCTCATTCTATGAGGGCAGCACCATCATGACACCAAAATCAGACAAAGATATTATACACACGCACACACATATTACAGGCCAATATCACTGATGAATATGGATATAAAAATCCTCAACGGAATACTAGCAAACTGAATCCAAAGAAATATTAAAAGGCTCATGGGCCATGATCAAGTGGGATTTATCCCAGGGATGCAAGGATTTTTCAATAATCACAAATCAATCAATGTGATGCACCACATAAACAAATCCCATCCCTGCTTCTCCTTCCTGGGGACAGAAGGAGGTGAATCACACATCCAGTGTTTCTACATTTCTGGGAGTTGCCCAAGGGGCTAACTACTGCTGCACCTGTTTCAGAGCACTGACAGGTCCTGGAACACTTTAGATGGCTGGGGAGCGCTAAGACTGAAGACAGAGGTTTAAACTAGCCTGAATGTTTGAGAGGTTACCCAGTCTTTCACTGAACTGATCAGCAAGGATCTCCTCCTGTATGAGGCCAGTCTGTGAAGACTGAAAGTGTCTGTTTTTCCCATTGTGAAGACTTCAATACAAAAAGTCAAGAAAAATGAAGAAACAGGGAAGTAAGTCCCAAAGGAACAAGTTAAACCTCCAGAAACTAACCCTAATGATAGAGGTATGTGATTTATTTGACAGAATTCAAGCCAACCATTGTAATGTTGCTCATTCAGGTCAGAAGAAGTGCATGAATTGCAACCAGAGATAGAAAAGTAAACACATACAGCAATGTTTATATTCATAGCAGCATTGTTCCCAACAGAAAAAAAAAAAAGCACTAAAATAGTACAAATACCCATTGACAAAATAATGGATGATTTAGTTACAGAGTATTCAGATAATGGAATACTATGTAGCAATAAAAATGAAAACTAGCAGCCATATGAATGAATTATAGAAAAAAGTGCTGAATGAGAAAAGCAAGTTTCATAGGACTGTGTACAGTATTTTATCCTTTTCATAAAGCCTCAAAGAAAACAAAACTAGACAATATGTCATTTTGAGATATATATGAATATATAGTAACATTATAAAGGAAAATAAGGAAATAAAAACAAACAGCCAAATACAGTAGTTACCTTTGAGGACAAGTAGGAAAATAGTATCAGGAAAATTCATGGTGTTGGGTTGGCCAAAAAGTTTGTTCCATAACACTGTATTGAAAAACTTGAACGAACTTCCTGGACAACCCAATAGTGTCAAGGGTTTAGGTACATTTTCATTCTTCATGGTGTTTTCATAAGGGACCCTGTTAGTATTCTGATTCATACCTCATGTATGTCATATTTATTATTTTGTATGTATTAAATTCTTCATAATAAAATGAGGGGGAGAAAATAACAAGATTGTTCTAGAAAACAACAGATCACTTTGCCTCTTTCCCTTCACACATTTTTCAACATTTCTCTGTATCTTGGTTAAAGGACAGATGGCCAGAGTTCATGCATTTAAATTGCAGTTTAAAAACAAATATTTATCAAGTGTCAAAAACTGAACTAAAGACTTTATATCCAGCATCTTATCGATGATCACAAAAATAAATTGGTTTTTGGGTTGGTACTTTTATGGTCCCCATGTCACACAAGAGGTAATAAAGCTTAAAGAGATGAGAAGACTCACGGATGAAATGTATTGCCCAAAGTCACATGGTCAAGAAGCCAAGACAAGATTTAAACTCAAATATGACAAACATCAGAGTCTGCACTCTTAACATGTGATGTCTGGACTGACTATTACTGCTGGAACCTGTGGCTAAAATATCATGAACTTAGATTATGTATAGCAAGTAACTGCCACTGATTAAGTAAATTACACCATTATTCAAGAACTTCCTTTCAGTGCTAAGTATACATCATGTCTCTAAATTTCACATTGTTGCTAGATCTTCTTTTGCAGATAAGGAAACTGAAGCTCCAAAAGTTACATTATTGATAGAAGAAAGCTCATACATTTAGGTAACAGCAATGCCAGAAAGCAAACCCAAGCCATTGGTGCTTCCTAAATATGAAAAAATACTAAAGACATGCAGGTAGATGGTTAATACCTCAGTTTGTACAATTTGCAGCTAGGCTGACATTGTGTGAAAGAGATTACATCTTGCCACTTATGATCATGAAGGTCTTTAAATGAAAATGATGACATCTACATGCAACATGGCTATATGTGTAAACCACTCCCTTGGGCAGGATATGCCTGAGGCAAGACAGGATGAGGTTCGGGGGTGAGGGGAAGGTAGGAAAGGGAATCAAACCAGCACAACAAGATGATAGGAAAGAAGGAAGGTAATGATTCTAAAGATGACCAGCCAGTTAATGACAGTGAAGACCGAGGCAAAACCTTGGATGGTTTAGGCTGTTTTACTTTTTTAAAAGTATACTTTGAAGCCTGATGCTATATATAGTGAATAATTCATGTTCTCTGGGATCACAGAAAGGCTTTGAGATGCTCTAGGAAAAAGAAGGAGGAGGAAAAAAACCTGTCCAGAGGGGTTTGTGGGTTTGGGAAGACACAGGTATGTGTGCTACATGTTAATGTAACTCTAGCCAGTGTCCTGATTAGCGAATCTTGCTATAGATCACGTGATAAGGACTCAGGCTATCTTTCTTCTGGGAGTTCAAGCAGCTTTGCAAATGGTTTTTAAAAAATCATCATACAGCAAACATTCCGTATGGTCTGCAAGGCTGAAACAGCCTGGCTTTTTTCTTCTCCAAAATCCTTATAGGTTTCTGCCTCCTTTCTCTCCAGGTCAGCTTAACCCATTGGTGTTTACTCCACCTTTCTGCTTTGCAGAGCAGTAGCTCTGGGGTATCTGGACCAAATCTGAAAACTTGTGATCTAACAACTGCAGGGGGGAGCTGGAGTTGGGAGGACCCCACTGGATCACCAGTCAGGGTCTTGGACTCATAGATATACTTCAATAAACCTCCAGACACTGAAGGAGAACAATAGAAGAAGATAAATGATGCTATGAAATGTTCCCACCAGCCATCTCACACCCACAGGAAGTCTCTTGTTTCCCCAATTAGGATCTGGGGGAACCTCCAGTGGATGACAACTGCAGGGGCCCCAGACAGCCCAAGAGGTGAGGCTGGGTGTCCCATGAATGGTCACAACAAATCGAGAGCCAGGACCAGAAAAACTACATAATGGGTTAGATGCGAGGTGTGAGAGTGAGAACACAGGTCAGGTCAAGAAAGTCCAGAAAGCAACAAAGCGAAAACGGGGGCTGGACTATGGTTTTCTTCCTCAAAGGTGACCCAGACTCTAGGGTTGTTTGAAAGGGTAAGACCTTCAGGCAATAAGGTCTCACGAGACGGATAGCTTCAGCTGCTCTCAGAAGTAGTGGTCATATTAGGCTGCTACTTGAGTGAAAGCTACTTCCTCTGGGAATTACTGAGCCTGCTTCAGCCCATGACTCCTTAAGACATCACCTTTGTTGACAGTAATGGCTCACAGCAGCTGTTCCCACAGCCACTCTTATCTCCCTCCTCTAACTGGGTCTGCCATCCCTGCTGCTGCTGCTGCTAAGTCACTTCAGTCGTGTCCGACTCTATGTGACCCCATAGATGGCAGCCCACCAGGCTCCCCCATCCCTGGGATTCTCCAGGCAAGAACACTGGAGTGGGTTGCCATTTCCTTCTCCAATCCATGAAAGTGAAAACTGAAAGGGAAGTCTCTCAGTCGTGTCCAACTCTTAGCGACCCCATGGACTGCAGCCCTCCAGACTCCTCCGTCCATGGGATTTTCCAGGCAAGAGTACTGAAGTGGGGTGCCATTGCCTTCCCCTGCCATCCCTGGGGCCCTTCAGATTGAAGTTTTAAAACATAATCATAATGATGATGATAATGGCTAACTTTTTCTAAGCACTTACTATATGCTAAAGATCATATACTGAGAAGCTATTATTTCATTTATTCCTCACAGTAACCCCATGATGAAGTAATTTTTTTACTATGCCTTTTTACTAAATCAAAAGAAAACAATTCAGTTAAAAATATGCTCAAGTTTACAGTTTTTAAGTGACAGAGCACAGATTTGAACCCAGGTCTGTCTCGCTGATTGTGAATTCTGTGCTGTTAACTGCTGTAACAATGTCTCCTAAATTTGAAGGATGCACAGACCCTCTAAAGAAAAAAAAGAAAACTCTTGTGCACTTCTAGTATTGACTTAAATTACTTTTATTACAATTTTATTAAAATGTAAACAAATATAAAACTAAGTTCTAAACTCATTCTAAAATAATGAAGCCAAAACCCAACATATATATTAGAAACATTTAATAACTAAACTGTAAGCCCCATAACACTCCAATTAAAAACAGTAATTCAGTGTGATGAAGGGTGTTCTTCTGCTGAAACTACCTTGTCATTGTGGGTTTTAATAGAAGAGGGATGAGCCTCAGGTCAGGTTCTGCATTTAATACATTTTTTGAATGTATTTTGGCTTCAGTTAATTCAGATAATGCCTGTTGGCATAAGTATGTTGTTAATTATTTCAAGGCTTTGCTTGCTGGTTCACAATAAATAGACCTCAGATATTTCTGAAACGCTGCCAACGAACAGTCTTCAAGTGTCAATTTTAATTAAGTGTCATTTGATAACTCTGTAATGCTGTCTTGTTTACTTGAAAAGAGGGCTATGATGGCAGCATTACCGAAATTTTCATTAAATAAACTCTGATTGCCAGAAGCAGGTCTCACTCCATGCGTCTGGCCATGCTTAAAGTGAATGAGTATGGACAGTCCGGCTTGTTCAGTGATGGATTCTGGGCTGGGTGTCTGCGTCCTGGGGGGAGTACTGCCCAGGAGTATCCTGTTTTGACAGTGAGGTGCATATAAGCCCCTGCACTCCCTGATGGCTCCACTCTCCCTTTATGTTTCTTTATGATATTGAGTTGGCCAAAAAGTTCGTTCAGGTTGACTTTTTTGGCCACCCCCATAGTTTTATTAGTGCATTACTCCCTGAAGTCATTCGATCTTCACTTAGTCAAAATGGAATTTCTATAACATATACAAATATCCATATGGATATTATGTGGCAGTTCTTGGAATGAACAACCTTAAAATAATTCAGAGTATGCCTGTTAATTTATTCGATTATCTTTGAAATGCCACAGCAACCTTCAAAACTTCTTTTCTGAGACAATAGCCCATGGCTTCTACTCTGAGAAACTTGCACCAAGGTTGCCAATTTCCCAGCATTCAGTGCACAGAGAGGGACACAGCTCTTGGAAAGTATCTCTGCTATTAAAAAGCCTTGATCTTAGAGTCACCTTTCAAATATATGCAGAGGCTCCATTCTCAGCCCCTTTCTACTGAACCCTAAACACAGTCCCACATTCCTGTTTCTATAAGACCCACCCTCAGACAAAGAAACTTCCATTTCTCAACGCTCAGGGCTCCCCAGGGGAGGCACACTGGTAAAGAAAGCAATGGCCCTGAGCCCTACATGGATTTCTTTGGCTTTTCGTTGTAGGGAGACAAGGCTCATCACCCTCTTTAGATTGATGAAGAAACTATAGCAGGAAGACCTGACTTGACATCACTGAAGGAAGTTATAGAGCCAGAATGTGAACCTATAATTCCAGGGCTCCTGTTTCCTGCTGTTCTCAGTAAAAATACGGGCTTGTCTGACTAATAGACCTGCCCACTTTGCAGCAGCAGGGAACCCCCTGCTTTATTCATAGAACTACAGGAGACCCTGGTTCAATTACTGGGTCAGGAAGGTCCCCTGGAGAAGGGATAGGCTACTCACTCCAGTATTCTTGGGCTCCCCCTTGTGGCTCAGCTGGTCAAGAATCCACTGCAATGCAAGAGACCTGGGTTTGATCCCTGGGTTGGGAAGATCCCTTGGAGAAGGGAAAGGCTACCCACCCCAGTATTCTGGCCTGGAGAGTTTCGTGGACTGTACAGTCAATGGGGTCACAAAGAGTTGGACAAGACTCAGCGACTTTCACTTTCACTAGAGAGGAAGGAGGGTGCACAGGAACAAGGGAAGAATCAATAGCCTTTATGGGGGTTGTGGGAGAGGTGGAGCAGATGTTCGGGACTAGCAGATGAAAACTAGTATATATAGAATGGATAAACAACAAAATCCTACTATGTAGCACAGAGAACTATATTCAATATCCTGTGATAAATCACAATGGAAAATATGAAAAATAACATATATTTATAATTAAGTCACTTTACTGTATAATAGAAATCAACACAACATTGCAAATCCACTATACTTCAATAAAACATTTTTTTTTAAGGAGCCATTATGCACTTCTATAGCGTATAATACTGGAATATCTTATTTTACAAATAGTAACAAAAACAATACTGTTTATGATGCAGAATTTTAAATTAACTTCTCTGACTATTCCCATTCACTCTCTTTGCCATTGGTTTGAGATGTAATTATGAACAGTAATTTTTCTGTATCATATCATAGGACTCTAAAATCCATTTTTTAAATTTTTTTTAATTTTTTGGTAGTGTTAGGTGGCTTGCGAGGTTTTAGTGCCCTGACCAGGGACTGAACTCATGCCCATGTCAATGAAAGCACTGAGTTCTAACCATTTGGCTATCAAGGAATTCCCTAAAATTTATTTATTAGCTCAACAAATACAACTGTAAAAGGGTACCTGCAAAGACAAACTTTAAATGTTTTAATGTTATTTTAATTGGGAAAACTTTTATTTGAGAATTGTAGAATCTTTTGACACAGCCTTCCTTGGTTTGGGAGCAATCAACTGGATAGACTCTTCAGTTACACATTGACAATACACGATTGTCAATGTAAACAACTGTTCTCAGAGAAAACTGGTTTCCCTACACGTGTGAATGTAGATGGTGTAGGTTGAAGTTTGCATATGTTTGATTGGGTAAATTAAGTGCATTCTTTGTAAGGCAGACCAGGCCCTAAAGATTTAGATAACAATTCTAAAGTAAGATTAATTAATGTTTCTTAAGTGGTATTACTTAAATTAGAATATCTCAGACTTGAACAAATATATCATTGACTGTTTTCACTGCCTTTTCTAGGGTTCCCCTGAAACTAATGGGTGTTTGTATTAGAGAGATGAATAAAACCCCTCTCTAGGCTCAAGGATTGAGGGGTGGGGATAGGTGGGGTCCCAGGAGTGATCACTAGTTATAACAGCATATATTAAACTTGGAGCAGTCTATAAATGAGCCAATTCTTAGCTGTGCTATTGAAGATCTAATGGAGGAAGCAATGTTCACCCTTAGTGGAGGGATAGCAGCAGCCTGGAGAAGGGAATTATAAGATAATGTGATAACGTGGCAGGTGAGGGCAGCCTACTTAGGAACTGAGTTGGTGGACCTAGTAACCAGTGACTACCAACATTAGTGTGAGGGATATGTAAACATTCATTGGGGTCCTCCTTGATAGAGAAACTTGGGAGAAAGATTAGCTTTTCTAAAACTGAGATCATGAAACATGACTATTTTGCACCCATTTCCAGAGCAAAATAAATGAGACCTTCCAGTTACATTTATCATTCACAAGAGACACACTACATAGAACCGGAGATACAAAGGCAAACAAAGCAGGGCCTCAGCCTTTAAGGCTCTTAATATCTAGAATTGGAAAGACAAGAGATCTCTTCAAAAAATTAGACACCAAGGGAAAATTTCATGCAAAAATGGGATTGATAAAGGACAGAAATGGCCTGGACCTAACAGAAGCAGAAGATATTAAGAAGAGGTGGCAAGAATACACAGAAGAACTATACAAAATAGATCTTCATGACCCATGTAATCACAAAGGTATGATCACTCACACTCACATAGAGCTAGACATCCTAGAATGTGAAGTCCAGTGGGCCTCAGGAAGCATCACTATGAACAAAGCTAGTGGAGGTGATGGAATTCCAGTTGAGCTATTTCAAATCCTAAAAGGTGATGTTGTGAAAGTGCTGCACTCAATATGCCAGTAAATTTGGAAAACCCAGCAGTGGCCACAGGACTGGAAAAGGTCGGTTTTCATTCCAAGCCCAAAGAAAGGCAGTGCCAAAGAATGCTCAAACTGCTGCACAGTTGAACTCATCTCACACGCTAGTAAAGTAATGCTCAAAATTATCCAAGCCAGGCTTCAGCAACACGTGGACTGTGAACTTCTAGATGTTCAAGGTGGTTTTAGAAAAGGCAGAGGAACCAGAGATCAAATTGCCAACATCCACTGGATCATCGCAAGAGAGTTCCAGAAAAACATCTATTTCTGCTTTATTGACTATGCCAAAGCCTTTGACTGTGTGGATCACAAGAAACTGTGGAAAATTCTGAGAGAGATGGGAATACCAGACCATCTGACCTGCCTCTTGAGAAATCTGTATGTAGGTCAGGAAGCAACAGTTAGAACTGGACATGGCACAACAGATTGGTTACAAATAGGAGAAGGAGTACGTCAAGGCTGTATATTGTCACCCTGCTTATTTAACTTATATGCAGAGTACATCATGAGAAACACTGGGCTGAAGGAAGTACAAGCTGGAATCAAGATTGCCAGAAGAAATATCAATAACCTCAGATATGCAGATGACACCACCCTTATGACAGAAAGTGAAGAACTAAGGAGCCTCTTAATGAAGGTGAAAGAGGAAAGTGAATAAGTTGGTTAAAGCTCAACATTCAGAAAACGAAGATCATGGCATCTGGTCCCATCACTTCATGGCAAATAGATGGGGAAACAGTGGAAACACTGATTGACTTTATTTTGGGGGGCTCCAAAATCACTGCAGATGGTGATTGCAGCCATGAAATTAAAAGATGCTTACTCCTTGGAAGGAAAGTTATGATCAACCTAGACAGCATATTAAAAAGCAGAGATATTACTTTGTCAGCAAAGGTCTCTCTAGTCAAGGCTTTGGATTTTCCAGTAGTCATGTATCGATGTGAGAGTTGGACTATAAAGAAAGCTGAGCACTGAAGAATTGATGTTTTTGAACTGTGGTGTTGGAGAAGACTCTTGAGAGTCCCTTGGACTGCAAGGAGATCCAACCAGTCCATCCTAAAGGAGATCAGTCCTGGGTGTTCTCTGGAAGGACTGATGTTGAAGCTGAAACTTCAATACTTTGGCCACCTGATGCGAAGAGATGACTCGTTGGAAAAGACCCTGATGCTGGGAAAGATTGAGAGCAGGAGGGGAAGGGGATGATAGAGGATGAGATGGTTGGATGGCCTCACTGACTCAATGGATATGGGTTTGGGTAGACTCTGGCAGTTGGTGATGGACAGAGAGGCCTGGCCTGCTGTGGTTCATGAGGTCTCAAAGAGTCAGACACGACTGAGTGATTGAACTGAACTGAGTATCTAGTGGGTGGTCATCTGTGTGTGTATACTGGGAGTGTGAGGGGCTGATAGGCAGGTTAAGAAGGTTACCTTTTAACAATAGGAGGTCACAGTATGAGAAGTCATTTCCAGGTTTGTAATTGATCTGTGTAAAAGGAAAAGGTTTGGTGCCTCGAAATATTCCTTCTCTGTAAAAAGCTCTAGCTAACCTAGAGCAATGACTCCTCAGTCACAGCCCCTGGGAGGCAGGAATTGCCCATGGGGACTATGGTTCGTCCCAGTCTTTATAAAGCAAATGAATAGACTTAACAAGAGAAGAAAATAGCATTTTTTAAAAACATCTGGAGAATGGAAAGGAAAAAAAATTAATCTCTGTGAAGTGATTGCCAAAAGGAGCAAAGACAGTCAATGAAAGTGAAAGTCACTCAGTCATGTCCGACTCTGAGACTGTATGGTCCATGGAATTCTCCAGGGCAGAATACTGGAGTGGGGTAGCCTTTCCCTTCTCCATGGGATCTTCCCAACTCAGGGGTCAAACCCAGGTCTCCCACACTGCAGGCAGATTCTTTACCAGCTGAGCTATAAGGAAAGCCCACAAATACTGGAGTGGATAGCCTATCCCTTCTCCAGCAGATCTTCCCAACCCAGGAATTGAACCAGGGTCTCCTGCATTGCAAGCAGATTCTTTACCAACTGAGCTATCAAGGAAGCCCAGGGATAGTAAGAGATAATTAACTTATAGTTAATATATAATCTGCTAATGAGGAAGAAGAAGATTGTACTGTGGGTTTCAGCCTCATAGTGAAGTAGCTTTAACTTCCTCCTCAGGACACCTGGGCTACAGTAGAAATTGATGGAGAATCACTTCATGCATTTTGTCTTATAAAGAAAGATGATGTCTTAGAGAATCTAAAAATGTGTTTTCTAATTGAAGAGGGAAAAACAAAGCAAGTGTCAAATTTAGTAAAAGCCATCTCACTTCCCATCTCTCTCCCATCATCAACTAAGTTATTGAAAAGTTATTGACAAGTTTGAAATGGTCTATTGTTTACAAGAATCAAAATTGACTTTTCAGAGGGATAGTGGGGGGAGGTGGCTTCTAAGACCTTGATCAGTACATTTGCTCTTACTTGTGGTTGAGCCAGACTCTGTGAAACAAGAAAATTAACTGATCACTGAGGCTAAGACTGCTTTGTTCCCTTAATTTCAGAAGTTCACTATACACATAATACAATTCTCTCAAGAGATTCTGTGTCCAGCAAGCTAGCAAAAAAAAATAATAAAACAAATATAAATTGGACCTATTCCACCTCATGGTTACCAATAATGTATATATGGTTAAAAAGGTGGGGGTCAATGTCCTGTCCTTCCAATCTCTTTACCCTGTTGACCACTTCCCTCTCAATGTCCTCCCGTCCTTTGCTCCCACTCTTTTCTGATTATCCTACAACCTCTCTGATCCTTCCTCATCAGCTTTTTTCACAAATTTCTTCCCTCAGCCCATTATAGATCTAGGTACCCTCTTTCTATTCCCTCTTCCTGTAGGAGCATCAATGAGCCCAACTTGTTTTGTTACTTTTTTGTTGTAATGTGTTCTGATGCAACTGTCTTCTTGGTCCTCTTGCCTTTAGACTTTCTTCTGTCCAATACAGCTTCTGTGCAACTGCCAGAAAAATTTTCCAAAGTAAATCTCACCAAACTTTTCCTTGTTTAAAAACACTCCAACATTTCCCATTATCCACAAACTCAGACTCTGTGGCCAGGCACAAAATGATTTTATAATGTGGATCTTGCCTAATCTCTCCAAATATACCACCTACCACACACCTCTCAAGTGTGTCTTATGATCCAGAATTACTTGCAGCTCCAAAATGTTCATGCCATTTCTATGCAATGCCCTTTCCCTACTTTGCCTGGCCAGCCCCACCCAGGTAAGCCTCCCTGACCATGCCTGCAGCACCACCCAGTCTGGTTAAGAGGCTACTCCTTTCTGATCTTCCTTGGTGCTCACTACTTGCCTTCATTATAACATTCTCTTGTAGTGGTTTGCACAGGATTCAGACAAGAAAGCAAGTATAGTAAGTATTATAGAAATAAGAGCTTTAGTATAGGAGTTAGACTTTGCACAAATATGCAAGGAACTAGAGATGAGATGATCTGGTAGGGGAAGTCAAAAAAACAGTCATTAGCCAGGCTCCCTGCAGCAAAGCTACGGGGACATAAGGAGAAATCAAAGAAGCCACCAAAGTGGGATCACAAAAGGAGAGTTCATGGGGGAAGTTTCTGGAGATGTCCCCCTCTGCAGAAGAAGTCGCCTCCGCACAGCTGCTGGCTTGATATGTCACTAGCTAAGCACCTGGTGGTAAGCCTGGAGCCACTGCTTGAAGACAAGCTGAATGATGAATGGAGAAGCCCACCAGTACTTATGCCTCTGTCCGTCGCTGTAGCTGACCACGAAGGCCTGAAAGCAGTGGATTTGGCTCCATTTCTGATGGCCAAATCACACATGCAATATTTTTTTCTTTTGGAAAAGGAGTCAGGCAAGGTTTTCCTGGGAAACTTAGTTCCCAGATTTGGCTAAGCTGACCTTGCATGGTCCAGCACACCTTACCTGTCTGTCTCTACTCTGGACTGTAACATCAGAAGATAAGGAGTATGTTTCGATCCATTTTCAACTATTCAACATGAAGCATGGGGCTTAAGAGAGACTCAGCAGAGGTCTGGACAATGAATGAAGGGCACTAATATAGCCAAGAAGGCATGTGTCCATGCTAAGTCATTTTAGTCGTGCCTGACTTTTTGAGACCCCATGGACTGAAGCCCACCAGGCTCCTCTGTTAAATCCAATTATTCTCAGAGCAGATGGTGGGAATGGCACTAGCCTGCTGGGCTTCTCTGAATTTTCCAGGCAAGAATACTGGAGTGAGTTGCCATTTCGTGCTCCAGGGGATCTTCCTGACCCAGGGACTGAACCCTCACCTCTCGCATCTCCTGTGTTGGCAGGCAGATTCTTTACCACTAGAGTCACTGGGAAGTCCCAGTACTAGCCATTCTTGAAATCAAATCTCTCTTGTGATATGACTGAATTCTAGAGACTAAAGAAATACATAAGGAATCTACTATGGAAGATAAATTTTATTATCTACATCAACACATGTACTTAAAAGGTAAAGAAAATGGGAAAATATTTTCTAAAATCAAATTGATTATTTTTCCCCTTTAATGTTAGCAACATCTTCAGTGTTTATGGCTTTGTTTTGGTTTTAGGGATGTCATTCACTTTTTGTTTGCCTGTTATTGTTTTTAGGATACGATAGTAACGTATAGGGAAGGACTATATTATGCTATCAGATTTATCCTGAGGTTAATAGTATTCTTATCAGAACATCACAAGAATTTGAAAATATATCTGTTAAGTCTACTCCAAGAATACCAAAGTACATATCCAATTGTTCTTCCCTCAGGGAAGGACAAATACATCTCCATCAAAGAGAGAGAGAGAGAAAGGGAAAATTCAGAGTTAAAGTCTGAATTTTTGACTTTAATCCTACTATACCCTGAAACTCCAAATTATAAATTCTACTTCTGATTAAAAAACCAACAACAACAATGAACTGTTTAGGGGTAATAAAGTCATGCCCCTAGAGAAGAGAGGCACTGAGGGTTTTATTTGGTTGGTACCAAAATCGTGTTATGCTATTTCTCTCCATGTTTCCTTTCCGTGGCTCCTCGCAGGTCAATATTGTGTGCAATAACTTGTGTGCAATATTGTGTGCAATAGCATAGTCAGTGTAACTTGTTTATCTGGAGCTGTATTTCTGACCTTGTGAAGAATTTGGGGGAAAAATGTTTTGTTATCAAATTAATATGTCCAGTTTTTATTTGACTTTCACAGGTAAAACTCTAGATCTTTGACTCCAAAAATAATCAACCTCTCCCTACAGTCAGTTCTGTGGGGAGGTTTTATTAACCCTCATTCTTGCAGTGGAGGATGTGGTCATATGTCAGGGATAATGTGAAACTGCAGAACAAAAATAGCACATCTTTGCATATAATGTTTATTAAAGATATTTTGACAAATTCTATAGCAAACATGGCTATGTTGTAAAATGGAATGTAATATTTGCATACTTTTATAATGTTAAGTGGGGGGCTTCCCTGGTGACTCAGATGGTAAAGAATCTGCCTGTAGTGTGGGAGACAGGAGTTTGATCCCTGGGTCAGGATGATCCCCTGGAGAATGAAATGGCTACCCGCTCCAGGATTCTTGCTCCAGCATTCTTGCCTGGAGAATTCCAAGGACAGAGGAGTCCGGTGGGCCACTGTTCATAGGGTAGCAAAAAGTTGGACATGACTGAATGACCAAAACTACTACTGCTACTAGAAAATAAGAGACTCAAAGCAATGTTGACTTTATTAGGGATCTCTTTGGAGACCTACCTCTCCCTCTATTAGGAATAATTTGATAAAAATTCTTTTGAGGAGCCTAGTCTCTGAGCAAGCATTAGTTGGGGCATTAGTGATGAAAACCACTCATGTTTTGGACAAAGGGAATTTTCTGTCATCCTCAGAAAGATTTAGGACTAGACGCTACCATCTAAATGGATACTGTCAAGTTTATCGGAGAAGCATTTTTATGTTTCTTTATTACCAGACATGATATGAGACAACATGTCATTTGATGAACGGTGCTGCCATGAATCAACATCCCCTTGTCAGCCCAAAGAAAACAAATGACAAGAGGCTTGGGGATTGAGAAGAGGAGGAGCCTGGGGTAAAAGTCCACTGTCACCAGGTATTCCTGAATGCTTCTGGCTTAAAGCCATTGAGCCTCTGCTCCCTCCCTTCCCTCCTCCTATCTTCCCCCGCTGCCCCCTCTCCATGCCTCATCTCCCCTCCTTTGGAGTCCCAGACCAGCAATATGTGATATGTTCCATATTCTTGCAGTGCCTTTGGTTAGATGATTTATTAAGGAACCCAGCAATTCCTGTTACTCTGCAATTTATACATTTTAAGCAAAAATGTTCAAAGATCTTCAAGAATAAGAAGTTCTTTAATTCCTATAAATTAGAATAATCCATATTCACTAAGTTTGGCAGGAAACAAGAGACCTCCTCATGGCCACGTCACTCAGAAGTGGTAAATCAGTGCTGCTTGGCTTGGTCCAGGGTAGGTGAGGGTTGAGGGACTTAAGATGTCCAAATTCATGCCCTAACATCAGACAGAAGAT
>SJYC01098741.1:0-10887 GCA_006408675.1 Madoqua kirkii | reverse complement strand
TTTATTTGACTTTCACAGGTAAAACTCTAGATCTTTGACTCCAAAAATAATCAACCTCTCCCTACAGTCAGTTCTGTGGGGAGGTTTTATTAACCCTCACTCTTGCAGTGGAGGATGTGGTCATATGTCAGGGATAATGTGAAACTGCAGAACAAAAATAGCACATCTTTGCATATAATGTTTATTAAAGATATTTTGACAAATTCTATAGCAAACATGGCTATGTTGTAAAATGGAATGTAATATTTGCATACTTTTATAATGTTAAGTGGGGGGCTTCCCTGGTGACTCAGATGGTAAAGAATCTGCCTGTAGTGTGGGAGACAGGAGTTTGATCCCTGGGTCAGGATGATCCCCTGGAGAATGAAATGGCTACCCGCTCCAGGATTCTTGCTCCAGCATTCTTGCCTGGAGAATTCCAAGGACAGAGGAATCCGGTGGGCCACTGTTCATAGGGTAGCAAAAAGTTGGACATGACTGAATGACCAAAACTACTACTGCTACTAGAAAATAAGAGACTCAAAGCAATGTTGACTTTATTAGGGATCTCTTTGGAGACCTACCTCTCCCTCTATTAGGAATAATTTGATAAAAATTCTTTTGAGGAGCCTAGTCTCTGAGCAAGCATTAGTTGGGGCATTAGTGATGAAAACCACTCATGTTTTGGACAAAGGGAATTTTCTGTCATCCTCAGAAAGATTTAGGACTAGACGCTACCATCTAAATGGATACTGTCAAGTTTATCGGAGAAGCATTTTTATGTTTCTTTATTACCAGACATGATATGAGACAACATGTCATTTGATGAACGGTGCTGCCATGAATCAACATCCCCTTGTCAGCCCAAAGAAAACAAATGACAAGAGGCTTGGGGATTGAGAAGAGGAGGAGCCTGGGGTAAAAGTCCACTGTCACCAGGTATTCCTGAATGCTTCTGGCTTAAAGCCATTGAGCCTCTGCTCCCTCCCTTCCCTCCTCCTATCTTCCCCCGCTGCCCCCTCTCCATGCCTCATCTCCCCTCCTTTGGAGTCCCAGACCAGCAATATGTGATATGTTCCATATTCTTGCAGTGCCTTTGGTTAGATGATTTATTAAGGAACCCAGCAATTCTTGTTACTCTCCAATTTATACATTTTAAGCAAAAATGTTCAAAGATCTTCAAGAATAAGAAGTTCTTTAATTCCTATAAATTAGAATAATCCATATTCACTAAGTTTGGCAGGAAACAAGAGACCTCCTCATGGCCACGTCACTCAGAAGTGGTAAATCAGTGCTGCTTGGCTTGGTCAGGGTAGGTGAGGGTTGAGGGACTTAAGATGTCCAAATTCATGCCCTAACATCAGACAGAAGATCACATTGCTATGGTAGAAGCAGCTTACTTCCATTTGACTATTCCCTATCCTGAAGATGTTCCTGTCTGAATAATGTAGATCTTATTTCCATGGTAACTATAGCCCTTGATCCCATTTTGGTAGGGTGATCATAAGCCCTGGGCACCCAAGATACCCCTGGCAGAATTACTAGCAAAGTTCCCTTTCACTCTCAAAATTGTCCTAATTTACATAACAAATTAAATGATTTCTTTAAAAAAAAAAACCTCACTCTAAAAGCTGCTTTTAAATCCAAGCTATTTCCAGCTAACTAAGAACCACAATAAGCAAAAATAGAGCATTAATGTAGGTAAGCTGGCCACAGTGTGGTTAGAATGACTCAGCAGGCCTATAGGGCAGAAACAAATGAAGGTCCTCGCTTTCCAGGGTCACCAAGGAACAACAGAAGGAGGGGCTCCTCTTCCCGGGAAGGTGGCTGAGCCCAGCCTAGCAGAAGTCACTATTCAGGCCTGCCTGCCAACCAGCCCTGCCTGCTGCTTCTGGTCCCCTCTCCTGGGCTGCCTTGCTTCCCAAGGCACTGCGGCACCTAAGCAGAGGTGCACTGACTTCCAAGGGATGCCATTTACTTTCCAATTCTGGGCTGATCAGCTACCAGCTGTGGGACCCAGGGCAGATACATCTAACCTTTCTAAGCTTCAGTTTTTCCATCCACAAAATGAGAATAATCAGAGCTGCCTGGCAGGGTTGGTAGAAAGATCAGAGATTATGTATTTAGCTTGGGGTCTAGGGCAAAGTTAGCACAAAGTAAACAGAAGCTGTGTTCTGCATTCTGCACTATTTAGCATAGGATTTCCCATCTTGGAAATGGATCTCGATTTTTAAATGCCCAGCTCCCATCAATCCTGTGTGTCAACCATCCGTTGAGAACAATCTCTCCAAATTCTGCCTTAGCTTGGCTCACAGCACCCAGTGTTCCAGAGGCAAGGCATGAAGCAGGCCTTCCATACACTCCTGATCAATTCATCAGTTGCCTCCCAAGTCCAGTGAATACTGACAGCTAAGGTCTACCAGTTCCTCCTCTCACTCTACCAGGTCTGCCCAAGGTATTGACAGGGAAGGGGACATCATTGTTTGGCAAAGGCCCAGGGCCCTGAATGGAATCAAAATAAACTATCCTCTGAAAGCAGTGAAATTTCATTACCTCTCTTTTTTCTAACTATGTTCATAAATAATGGAATGTCAATGTTACCGTTTTTCATTCCAACGAATAAAAACAGAAATTTAGACCTTAGATTTTTAGCCTGCAGTACTATGTTGCTGGCAATTGACACTTATGCTTTCATAAACAGCAGAACCTACTCTGCCATGCCGTTATTTTGAATATATGTTTATATATTGGCATATACATTCATATTTAAAATATTTTGTTTAACTAGGGCTTTAGTTGAGATGTCTAAGTGGGTGTACAAACCAGTTATGTTAGAAAATTGCCAAAAATTATTTATCCTCACTGCTACAGAGACTCAGCTCAAAATCAGCATTTCCCAGAACACTTCAGCCTACATGTTACATGCATGCTAAGTCACTTCAGTCATGTCCAACTCTGCAACCCTATGGACTGTAGCATGCCAGACTCCTCTGTCCATCGGATTCTCCAGGCAAGAATGCTGGAGTGGGTTGCCATGCCCTCCTCCAGGGGATCTTCCCAGTCCAGGGATCAAATCCAAGTCTCTTGTGTCTCCTGCACTGGCAGGTAGGTTCTTTACCCCTAGCACCACCTGGGAGGCTGACCTACTTTGTAATTAGGTATAATACTTTAATTTTTGGTTATAGTCCTGTGAAGTAAAGAACATCATGTGTTGTATAGTCCTGTCATTATAAACAAATGTTTAAACTCCCTGAGGCAAAGGGCAGGATCTAGACTTTGGTATGCACTGGCTCCTAGGACTAAACTTTTTCAAAGATACAAAATGTAAATTTATATTAACACTGGTTTCACGTAAGTATTCTTGAAAACATTCATCAGCCTTGAATTCTTTATGAAACCTGTCACAATCAAACCAGGAACTAGATGTAGCCAACCACCCTCCTTACCACCAGCTCCTGCCTGGTGTCTGAACATATGAAACATGTGACCCTCATATCAATGCACCCCAAATCTTAAGTGCTCCCTTGCAATTTCCACTTTCTCTGAAGTCTAGAAATGTTGGGAGTCAAAATACTGACCCAAAGATCACTTGCAATGACTAAGATGTGATTTGAATCCTCTTTACCGTGTTTTTAAAAGAGCCTGTGACTTCCTTTGTCTATGAGAAATTAAACTAATACAAGAATTTAAACTCCACTTTGTTCAAAAGAAACACCGATTGGCTGTCAAGCTTACAAATAACCCCCTCCCTCACCTCTCATTAGTATTCATTGTAACATTTTTGTTTTGACTGTATACTTCATTTGTTATCCAATCAGCCAAGGATAAGTCGGGAGGCTACATCATCTCTCTGCTCAAAACAGGTTGGCCTTGAACTCCCCAAGTCCTAAGTGGAAGAAAGGGTCCAAGAAGGGGAGATAAGGGTCAGTGTCGCCAATGGCATAATTGTGATGCCTGGCGAGGCAAGATCAGTGGCACACAGGTTTAAACAATTGTGCAACCAGAGTCATTCATCTACCACTTCACCACATAAACCAAATGGAAAATCATCATGCAAGGGACTCACTCTTTCTGTGATGAGACGTTTATCTTTCGTTTTTACTACAACAGCCACAAGGAGAAGAAAATCACACACTGACACCAGACTCTGTCACTGTGCTTCACGTGTGCACTGCATTCTAGGCTGTCTTCATAACAACCGTGCAAGTTAAGTGTTTACACTCACACTTTGGAGGAGAAGAAACTGACCTCCAGATAACTAAAAATCTCTGAGGCTTACAGTTGCCACGGGAGGAAAGCCTGGGGAGAAGGGATAGTTAGGGAGTTTGGGATCAACATATTCACACTGCTGTATTTAAAATGGATAACCAACAAGTCCTACTACATAGCACAGGGAACTCTGCTCAACATTATATGGCAGCCTGGCTGGGTGGGGAGTATGGGGGAGAATGGTTACATGTATATGCATGGTTGAGTCCCCTTGCCGTCCACCTGAAACTACCACAATGTTGTTAATCAGCTATACTCCAATACAAAAAAAGAAAAATTTTAAAATATATCTCTGGGGCTGCAACAGGAATAACACAGTTATGCACAGAGCCTGGGTCTCTCAATTCCAGTGTCTGCTTCTTCCTTTGTTGACCCTAGGAATAAGTAATGCAGATGATCAACTGCATGGTGTCCTATAGGATGCTCCTCTGGACCAGCACCCAGGCACTCTGAATACTCTGTCACAAGACCTGTCCTCAGCCTCCATAAGCTTACCCTCACCAGATCAAGCATTCAGCACTGGCACCCATCCTGAGTCCCCAGCACAGGGCTGTCAAGCACAGTTATACAGGTTGTGTACTGCTCAACCCAAGAAGGGTCATTAACACTATGACCTACATGACTGTTCTATCTCAACATGCAAAATATGTGTTTTGGCCTATCAGGCCAGGTATGACTGGCAGTGCGACTGGTGTGCTAGACTCCTATGTAATGCCTTGCAAGGTTTACATAACCCCATCTAATTCTTACTATAAATTATATGACAGAGTAATAAAATGCCAATAAAGAAAGCTTGTTGTATAAAAAATAATTAATAGGAACCATGTTTAAGACTATAAATATTGAGAATAATGCTTCCCAGGTGGCTCATTGGTAAAGAATTCATCTGCAATGCAGGAGACACGGGCTTGATCCCTGGGTCGGAAAGATCCCTTGGCGAAGGAAATAGCAACCCACTCCAGTATTCTTACCTGGAGAATCCCAAGGATAGAGGAGCATAGTGGGCAACAGTCCATAGGGTCACAAAAGAGTCAGACATGACTTAGTGACTAAACAACAATTGATAATAATGTGGATTCAAGGATGCTGCTTGAAAGATTTTGAGTCCAAATATCATGTTTTACTGAATAGTTATAAACTATACCTTTATGCTCTGGTCATATCACAAGAAATTTTTATCCCTGCCATAAGTCACACAGCATACTTCACTAAGGCCACTAATAGAACAAAACTGCCTGAGATTCGTGGAAACAAATGACATTACAGCATGAAAATGTAAAAAAAAAAGAGAGAAAGAAAAGCAAATTTTAAAAATAAATGTAAATCTACCAAATATAAACAGAGAATAAATATCTTTGGTCATTTTAAAACACCATAGAATTCAAAAGACAATACTGCCTCTCTTGGGGTAGCAATATATTTAAGTTAATAATTGAACAAACTACTAAAGGCTGAAAATGAATATTCAACATTATCATCACCAGTATCTCTATTAGTTGGCCTAACTTGTACTTTGGAAAACATTAAGCAAAACTAGCAAAAATTACCCAGCATAAACAATGATGTCCTCTTTAAATGCTTGGATAGCTGTAGTAATACCGGCAGAAGTGGCTGCAATCATTCTCCTTGCATGTGCCCACCACTTTGCCATCCCTTTGTGTTCCTTTCAACAAGAGTAGGAGTCTATTTCCCCAGCCTTTGAAACTGATCTAGCTTTGTGACTTAGCATGATGAACAGATTGCAACAGAAGTTCTCTTTATCGATAAGATAGATCTCTCTCCAACAAGCAGACAAACAGACATTCTCCCAGTGGCCCTATCTTCACATGACTATCCAAAAACAAAAAAAAAATTCACTTCAATTTTCCAGATTTATTTATAAGCCATTTTGAATTTCCGACCTGTTGACAAACATTCCTTGGTGAAGAACTGTACAGAGTTTAGTGAGATCATCAGAATGTCTGCCTGTAGCAACTGTATTAAGTCCTCCAGTTGAATGGTACAGACAGGCTACTATCTCATCTGTGAGATTCAAGATTGTTCCTGAGAAACTTTAATTTATGAAATCAGGAAGCTAAAAGAGACCCTGACTTCCTAAGAGAAGATTTCTAAGAGAACGTTTTTTAGACAACCATAATCATAATCCCCATCATGTGATGTCCGCATAGTTCTTTATCTGTAGCAAATCTACAGAGAAATCTGAGCAACCTGATGGCAGTGTTGAATACAAGGTGTCCTCTGATGCAAGGAAGAACAGGGAAATGACCTCAAGAGAAAGCTCTTCTCGAAACAGAATAAGTGAAAGAAAAGGCAAAGGGAAGCTAATGACAGGATGAAAAGAATGCTGAGAGTCACATGGGAGATTTACAAGAGTTAAAAAAAAAAATCTGTATCCCACAGAATTTTTCAAGACTAAACCCTCAGTAATAAGGCATTTAATTCAGACTTATCACCACTAATCTCCTGGTGAGCTGTTAGAGTCTCATTTTCCACATTTTAGATTCTGTTTTATGTTAGAGAAGGATTGTTTCTTTCTGTATCCAGTACCAGAGCCAAACACTGCCGCCACAATAGCTGTGCCTGATTCTCTGATTACGGTAGAAGCCATTTCTTCTCATTTGAGGAGAAGAATCAAATCCATATAGCTGCTTCCAAGAGCATGCCTATGTGTCCCCACCTTATAATGCTTTCCATCCAGCCAGACTCTTGCTAGCTTCTTAGAACTCATGATGATGTTGAACAACCCCAAGAAGCACTTCAGGCTTTGGCACCTGAGATAAAGCAACTCATGTTGGAGATTATTCCAAAGTGAAGTTCCAATAAAACTATGGCACACTCAAAGCTATGAAGTTGGAGATCATCAAAACAAGTAAGGTGGTTCAAGAAGAACAAAATATCCACGGGTATGCTAGTAGGACCAGATCTTACCAGCTTATAAAAGCAGATTGACAAGTGAAGAATTCTATAAGCTGGTTGTCATTACACTGTTAGCTTGATAGAAGCTATGGTAGGTGAACTCATTCCATGGAAGTTGACAAATGCTACAAGTAAAGATTTTTTTCCCCCCTGAAAAGCTGATTTACCAGCATATCCCTGAAAATAGCTGTCTTTCATTATTTTGAGGTTATCTTTGGAAAGAGATTATATTTGATAACAAGCAAAACTTCTCAAAGCTTTCCAATGCTGTACTGACAAAGGCAAATGAGAGTACAAACTCCTCGGAAATCCAGTTACATTCCAAAGTGGCAGAGAATCTAAATAAATATTGAATGTATAAAATAATGAGGATGTATAATAATGACCGAACTAAAATACTGGATAACAAAAAATACATTATATCTGGCTAGTGTGTAGGCTTAAAAACTTAAAGACCATGCATCTTTTAGGAGGGGATTTTAAACACTATAAAATTAAATTTTTAAAATAAGAGGTATAAGCTAAAAGTATATGGTAAAAATTTGAGAGTAACCATTAAAATTAATGAGAGTATGTGCTGTGTCCTTAGTCGCTCAGTCATGTCTGACTCTTTGTGATTTTATGGACTATAGCCCACCAGGCTCCTCTGTCCATGGGGATTCTCCAGGCAAGAATACTGAAGTGGGTTTCCATGCCCTTCTCCAGGGAATCTTCCCAACCCAGGGATCAAACCCAGGTCTCCCACATTGTAGGCAGATTCTTTATCATCTAGATGGAACAAAACAGAATAATAAAACAAAGCAATAAAAGAAACAAACACACAAAAATTCAACAAATAAAAGATTAAAAGGTGAAAAATGGAACATGTTAAAACCAGAACAAAGTATACAGCAAATGGCATGGCAGAAAAAAAAATTCATGTGGATCAATAACTAGAATAAATGTAAATTATAGAGTCATCTGTTAAAAGAGATTATAAGAATGTATTAAAACAAAAAATTCAGCAGTGGTTATAAAATTCTACCAGTGGTTATAAAAGACATACCTAAAACAAAGACACAGAAAGGTCGGAAGTACAAAGATAGAAAAAATACTCGAAAAATATTTATTAAATGAATATCAGACAAAATGAATTTTAAGATAAAAGAGAATTATGTGTACAGTAAGATGCTACAAAATTAGAGAAAATTTGATTCACCATGTATGTATTCCATTCTAACTTGTATCAAGTAACACTGATCTGTAAAGAAAAATATAAGAACAAGATTGAAATGCTGACAACTGTATCATTCTGATCATGTGAAATTTCAACAGAACTCCCTTCAAAATGTTAGCAAATATATAGACATTTTAGGAAAATAATATGCTGGATTGATGGAACAAATACAGAAGTTGTCACTATTGATTGATTCTTCACAAGCTCACATTGAATATTTACAAAAATTAACCATGCTGCTGCTAAGTCACTGCAGTCGTGTCCAACTCTGTGCGATCCCACCAGCCTCCCCCGTCCCTGGGATTCTCCAGGCAAGAACACTGGAGTGCGGTGCCATTTCCTTCGCCAATGCATGAAAGTGAAAAGTGAAAGTGAAGTCGCTCAGTTATATCTGACTCTTAGCGAGCCTGGTTGGACTGCAGCCAACCAGGCTCCTCCATCCATAGGATTTTCCAGGCAAGAGTACTGGAGTGGGGTGCCATTGCCTTCTCCAAAAATTAAGCATAATAAGCCTTAAGACATATATCAACATGGTTGGGGGAAAAATCAATACAGACCAGACTCTGTATTGTTTTAACAAAGAGATGAATTTAAATATCTCTGTATTTTGTAGATTTCAAAACTGTACATCTCCATTATCTCTGAGTCCAGGAAAAAATAACAGAAAATTGAGAAATACTTAGAACTCAGCTACAACAAGAAATTTACCTATTGTTGAATAGAGCTAAGGCACAGATTTTGGGAGATTCAGAAAGGAAGATGGGCTGAAGAACTAGTTAACTGACACCCAAATAAGAGTTTAAAAGAAAACAGAACAAAAAGAAAAATAGGAGAAAATAAGAGCAAAAATGTGGAAAGTTAAAATAAAGATAGAACATGGACAGCAAGGCAAAAGTCAGGCCTTCAGAGTGCAATTAAACTGAAAATAATCTGGCAAGGTTGGCTAATACAAAAAAAATGGACAGAAATAAACAGCATTAGGAAGTTTTTAATAGATTTAAAAAGTGAATACCAAAAAGCATTATGACAATACACTTAAAAACTCAAATGAAATGGAAAATTCCTAGAAAAATTATAGTGTAAAACTTTAAGAAATAGGAAGCTTGAATAGCTAGAAAATGAAGAAAGCTGAATGAATATTTTTAATCTACACACACACACACACACAATACACACACAATACCAGGCTAGGATGGTTTACAGGCAAGTAAAGCCACACTTTTTCAAGGAATAGATGAAAACAATCTAAAACAGTCCTGCTCCAAGAGCAAACTAAGAGGGATTATTGCCCTACTTAGTCTATGAGGCAAATGCATCCTCAACACCAAACCATAAAAAGATAAGAGAAAGGAAAATGAGAAATTACATTATTTGTTACTAAATTACAAGATGCTTATGAGACAGACGCCAAAATTATAAATAAAATATTAGGAAGTCAAATCTCTTAGTGTATAAAATAATAATAACTGATAAACAACATTGCTAATCCTAGGGATATGAGTAGCTTAGTAGTATATACTTATCACTGCAAGGGTAAGGGTAAAACAAATGCAGAAAAGGCACTTGACAATATTCATTTCTATTCATAGTAGAAAAAAATCCTTAGAAAACTTTTCCAAGAACTTTACCTTGAGATCTAACCTCGTGGGTATCAAAAGCCTATAACAAATATCATTTTAATGATGAAAAATTAGAGAACAATTTCTTTAAAGTCAGGAACATGACAAAAATGCTCAGCACTTTTGTGAGCATTGTCCTAGGTATCCAGACCAGAGGAGAAAAAGAAAGGAAGAGACAGAGAGAGAAGGAGAGAGAATGAGGCAGAGGGAAGGAGAGAGTGAGAAGAAAAGAGAGAGAAGGGAAAAATTAGGAAAGAAGAAACTGTCTCATCACATGTCAAGACTATTTCAAAATTCTAATAATTAAGACAGTATAGTATCAGTACAGATGAAAAAGGACAATAGGCTATAAAGAGCTTAAACACAAAACTAAGCGAAATAGTAGTTACTTGAGATGTGATAAAGATAATTTTACAAATGAGAGAGAATAAGAGGGTCTATTCAATAAATGGTTCTGGGACAAACATTTATCCATGTGGATAAAAACTATAAGCCACTGAATAAAATTGAACTTGAGTTCCTGAGACATACCACACATAAGTACTAATACCTAATAAAGATTTAAATGTGGAGAGCAAAATTATAAATAAAACTTGCAGAAGGAAACATAGAAGAATACTTTATGGCCTTAGACTAAAGAAAGATCACAGGAGAATTTTAAAAAATAAATGGCAGTATATTTACACAATGGAATATTATACAGCAGGGAACTGTGACAAACTATGGCTACACAGAGAAATATGGATGGTTCTCTAAAATGTTGTTAGTGCAAAATATAATAGAAAGTAATAAAAAAAAGACTAGTTAGGGCAATACAATTTGTATAAAACCCAAAATCAAACAGTATACTGTTTAAAGATATATACTTAGATGCTACAATTTGAAAAA
>SJYC01098740.1:0-37982 GCA_006408675.1 Madoqua kirkii | reverse complement strand
GCAGAGAATCTAAATAAATATTGAATGTATAAAATAATGAGGATGTATAATAATGACCGAACTAAAATACTGGATAACAAAAAATACATTATATCTGGCTAGTGTGTAGGCTTAAAAACTTAAAGACCATGCATCTTTTAGGAGGGGATTTTAAACACTATAAAATTAAATTTTTAAAATAAGAGGTATAAGCTAAAAGTATATGGTAAAAATTTGAGAGTAACCATTAAAATTAATGAGAGTATGTGCTGTGTCCTTAGTCGCTCAGTCATGTCTGACTCTTTGTGATTTTATGGACTATAGCCCACCAGGCTCCTCTGTCCATGGGGATTCTCCAGGCAAGAATACTGAAGTGGGTTTCCATGCCCTTCTCCAGGGAATCTTCCCAACCCAGGGATCAAACCCAGGTCTCCCACATTGTAGGCAGATTCTTTATCATCTAGATGGAACAAAACAGAATAATAAAACAAAGCAATAAAAGAAACAAACACACAAAAATTCAACAAATAAAAGATTAAAAGGTGAAAAATGGAACATGTTAAAACCAGAACAAAGTATACAGCAAATGGCATGGCAGAAAAAAAAATTCATGTGGATCAATAACTAGAATAAATGTAAATTATTAAGTCATCTGTTAAAAGAGATTATAAGAATGTATTAAAACAAAAAATTCAGCAGTGGTTATAAAATTCTACCAGTGGTTATAAAAGACATACCTAAAACAAAGACACAGAAAGGTCGGAAGTACAAAGATAGAAAAAATACTCGAAAAATATTTATTAAATGAATATCAGACAAAATGAATTTTAAGATAAAAGAGAATTATGTGTACAGTAAGATGCTACAAAATTAGAGAAAATTTGATTCACCATGTATGTATTCCATTCTAACTTGTATCAAGTAACACTGATCTGTAAAGAAAAATATAAGAACAAGATTGAAATGCTGACAACTGTATCATTCTGATCATGTGAAATTTCAACAGAACTCCCTTCAAAATGTTAGCAAATATATAGACATTTTAGGAAAATAATATGCTGGATTGATGGAACAAATACAGAAGTTGTCACTATTGATTGATTCTTCACAAGCTCACATTGAATATTTACAAAAATTAACCATGCTGCTGCTAAGTCACTGCAGTCGTGTCCAACTCTGTGCGATCCCACCAGCCTCCCCCGTCCCTGGGATTCTCCAGGCAAGAACACTGGAGTGCGGTGCCATTTCCTTCGCCAATGCATGAAAGTGAAAAGTGAAAGTGAAGTCGCTCAGTTATATCTGACTCTTAGCGAGCCTGGTTGGACTGCAGCCAACCAGGCTCCTCCATCCATAGGATTTTCCAGGCAAGAGTACTGGAGTGGGGTGCCATTGCCTTCTCCAAAAATTAAGCATAATAAGCCTTAAGACATATATCAACATGGTTGGGGGAAAAATCAATACAGACCAGACTCTGTATTGTTTTAACAAAGAGATGAATTTAAATATCTCTGTATTTTGTAGATTTCAAAACTGTACATCTCCATTATCTCTGAGTCCAGGAAAAAATAACAGAAAATTGAGAAATACTTAGAACTCAGCTACAACAAGAAATTTACCTATTGTTGAATAGAGCTAAGGCACAGATTTTGGGAGATTCAGAAAGGAAGATGGGCTGAAGAACTAGTTAACTGACACCCAAATAAGAGTTTAAAAGAAAACAGAACAAAAAGAAAAATAGGAGAAAATAAGAGCAAAAATGTGGAAAGTTAAAATAAAGATAGAACATGGACAGCAAGGCAAAAGTCAGGCCTTCAGAGTGCAATTAAACTGAAAATAATCTGGCAAGGTTGGCTAATACAAAAAAAATGGACAGAAATAAACAGCATTAGGAAGTTTTTAATAGATTTAAAAAGTGAATACCAAAAAGCATTATGACAATACACTTAAAAACTCAAATGAAATGGAAAATTCCTAGAAAAATTATAGTGTAAAACTTTAAGAAATAGGAAGCTTGAATAGCTAGAAAATGAAGAAAGCTGAATGAATATTTTTAATCTACACACACACACACACACAATACACACACAATACCAGGCTAGGATGGTTTACAGGCAAGTAAAGCCACACTTTTTCAAGGAATAGATGAAAACAATCTAAAACAGTCCTGCTCCAAGAGCAAACTAAGAGGGATTATTGCCCTACTTAGTCTATGAGGCAAATGCATCCTCAACACCAAACCATAAAAAGATAAGAGAAAGGAAAATGAGAAATTACATTATTTGTTACTAAATTACAAGATGCTTATGAGACAGACGCCAAAATTATAAATAAAATATTAGGAAGTCAAATCTCTTAGTGTATAAAATAATAATAACTGATAAACAACATTGCTAATCCTAGGGATATGAGTAGCTTAGTAGTATATACTTATCACTGCAAGGGTAAGGGTAAAACAAATGCAGAAAAGGCACTTGACAATATTCATTTCTATTCATAGTAGAAAAAAATCCTTAGAAAACTTTTCCAAGAACTTTACCTTGAGATCTAACCTCGTGGGTATCAAAAGCCTATAACAAATATCATTTTAATGATGAAAAATTAGAGAACAATTTCTTTAAAGTCAGGAACATGACAAAAATGCTCAGCACTTTTGTGAGCATTGTCCTAGGTATCCAGACCAGAGGAGAAAAAGAAAGGAAGAGACAGAGAGAGAAGGAGAGAGAATGAGGCAGAGGGAAGGAGAGAGTGAGAAGAAAAGAGAGAGAAGGGAAAAATTAGGAAAGAAGAAACTGTCTCATCACATGTCAAGACTATTTCAAAATTCTAATAATTAAGACAGTATAGTATCAGTACAGATGAAAAAGGACAATAGGCTATAAAGAGCTTAAACACAAAACTAAGCGAAATAGTAGTTACTTGAGATGTGATAAAGATAATTTTACAAATGAGAGAGAATAAGAGGGTCTATTCAATAAATGGTTCTGGGACAAACATTTATCCATGTGGATAAAAACTATAAGCCACTGAATAAAATTGAACTTGAGTTCCTGAGACATACCACACATAAGTACTAATACCTAATAAAGATTTAAATGTGGAGAGAAAAATTATAAATAAAACTTGCAGAAGGAAACATAGAAGAATACTTTATGGCCTTAGACTAAAGAAAGATCACAGGAGAATTTTAAAAAATAAATGGCAGTATATTTACACAATGGAATATTATACAGCAGGGAACTGTGACAAACTATGGCTACACAGAGAAATATGGATGGTTCTCTAAAATGCTGTTAGTGCAAAATATAATAGAAAGTAATAAAAAAAAAGACTAGTTAGGGCAATACAATTTATATAAAACCCAAAATCAAACAGTATACTGTTTAAAGATATATACTTAGATGCTACAATTTGAAAAAAAAAAAAAGGAATAACAAAATCAAAATTCAGATCACTTCTAGGAGTAGGAACAGAGAAAGGAGGAATGACAAAATAGATGCAATGACTGGTATCTCTTTGCTCTACAACTGTTTTGTGATTTTGCTTGATAATTTGCACTTAGATTAGCCATGTTATCTATCAGTTGTAAACAGGGAATAGTTTTAAAGTCAAAATCTCAGTTTAAAAAATTTCTTGTTGTACGAGGACTAATTTAGTCATACCTGGAACTTTCCAAAATCTCAGTGGGGCTTTGTGAGGTGAGGGTACATGTGAGAAGTTCAACTGGTAATGAGTTTTTGGTCACTTGGAGTTATTCAAGAAGAGGTTAAGTCAACCTCTTTAAATTAATGTGGACATTTTAAAGCAAACTTATGCATTAGCTGGATGACTGAATTAAATCCCTTCTCCATCTAAATGATTATGATTCCACAGCTCAACTGCTGAATGAAATAATTTATCTGTTCATGTTAGCCAAAACTGTAACAACACAGAGTCCATATAGATACTGCCCTGATCTTATAGTCCTGGAGTTAGAATGAAGCAGTTGCTCCCAGAAGCATCCAGGGAACAATTTTATTCTAAGATTCACTTGCTTCTGTTATTCGCTCAATGATTATTTAATCCATTCCTTTTATGTCATTATTTCTTGGCTAGGTACAAAGAGGAAGAAAGGAGGGGAGATTGATTTATACTTGTTTAGCGGTTCCATATAACTCAATTTTGTGCAACTAATTACCTATCGCTGCTGCTGCATTACCTAAAGATAGTGTTAAAACTAATTTGAGCAAGTAGTAAGTTATACGGAGAAGGCAATGGCACCCCACTCCAGTACTCTTGCCTGGAAAATCCCATGGATGGAGGAGCCTGGAAGGCTTCAGTCCATGGGGTCGCTGAGGGTCAGACACGACTGAGAGACTTCACTTTCACTCTTCACTTTCATGCGTTGGAGAAGGAAATGGCAACCCACTCCAGTGTTCTTGCCTGGAGAATCCCAGGGACGGGGGAGCCTGGTGGGCTGCCTTCTAGGGGATCACACAGAGTCAGACACTACTGAAGTGACTTAACAGCAGCAGCAGTAAGTTATAGGCAGAATCTTAGAGAATATTCTGCCTTTTAAAGTTCATAGGTTCTGAAGTTGAAAGTAGATGGCCCCTTGACTGAAAGTATGGCTAAACATTCCTGGGATCCCTCACCATCAAGAAGATTGAGAGTGCCCACAAAAGTGCCAGGATCGTCACCTACAGAGAACATTTAAAACTAAGCTAAAAGCATAGATTAAATAAATTCATTTGTGCCAGCTTCCAAAAGGCAAGGGCAATCTTCAGAGACTGGAAATCAGAGAAACCAGATAGGACATGCGACAGAGGGTGGGATAGTTGGTGTCCACTAACCCAGTGAAAACCCAGCCTGACCTGTTGGTCACTCAGCTGAGTCAGTTATCTCTGTAGACTACTCTCGTAAAAGTGCCTCCTACCATCTGTCCAGGGGCTCATTAACCCACTGCCTGTCTTCTGAGCTACACCATGTTTGGTTGTTAATTCCAGCAAGAAAGAGAATCAGTGACTTTGACCCAGAAGTTCTGGTTTTGTATCAAGTAGCCTGGAGGAAGATATTGACGCCAAGACTGGAAACAGGTCCCTGCCCTTCACTGAGGAACTCTCTTAATGATGTTTCACACTGCAGATTGCATCTGTTTGGAGAAAGTCAAGCATGTCACTCTGTTTTGAGAAAAAAAATAGTGACCCACAGGGACAGTCTTACAGCAAATTTAATATAAGCTATCTTAGACATGCATCAAGTTTCAATTTGCAAACCCAACCAAAAACGGTAAAGGGACAGTGTATGTTGCCACGCCCTCTACCTCTCTCTCCCCACCCCCACCAAAGTCACTGCTGTCCCTCAGAAATTCTGCTATTTGTCTGGAAGTGACCGATAAAAAAGAAAAAAAGGAAAGCGGCCCTGGGTGGGTCACGTGACCCTACCAGCTCACAACGCAGACTTCTTCTCGTAAGGGCTCAGTGTGGAGCCTCGGAAATCTGTGCAGGATTTTCTCTGCAGAGGCAGGAGAAAGCAGGTGGATGGATAAGTAAACATGGCCTTGTTCCTGGTGGCCTTGCTCGCATTCCTGAGCTTGAGCTCAGGATGCCATCATCGACTCTGTCACTGCTCTAATGGAGTTTTCCTCTGCCAGGAGAGCAAGGTGACAGAGGTTCCCTCCGACCTCCCCAGGGATGCGGTCGAACTGTAAGTATCTGAGTCAGTGGGAACAACAGTGTGCCTGGTATTTGTGCATTCCATGCTATTATTTTCACATTAGGCTGATAACTGTTGGGCTGAAATATTCTGCCCTGACTAAAGGCTTAAGTAAAACAAACTCCCCCAGCCCAACACTCCAGCCCTGTGGTTCTCTAAGGATCTTAGTGAGAGTTTGTCTCGGAATTGTCAGGGAAGGGCAGCGTGGAAACCTGAATCTAAAGGTGAAAGGAAAACTTTTTAGTGTTTTTGACACATTTGTTTTTGGGTGCAGTACTCTCTTTGGTGGAACTAAGAGAAGGCTAAGGAAAATGTAGAAACTTAGAAGAGCTCGGATTGAAGGCAGAAAGATGGCTTTGATGGACATGGAAGGCACAATGTGTGTTTTTGAGGATACTGAATTCAAGAAGGCAAGAACCATTGCTGCTTTGGAGGCACCAGCAAGGAATTCCCGAACTGAGACTTGCTTCCTGGGGGAAAAGGAGTCACAAGAGAGGGAAGGGGTGCAAAGAAAGAGAGAAAGAGAAAAAGGAGGCATAGAAAGAAGGAGATCATCTTTCATACCACTGGGAAAAGGTGATTCCCACCTTTAGATTTTTACTGAAGTACTTTAAAAGGAAATAGACAGACTTTTACAGCTTGACAAGTTCTTAGACATCATTCTACTTCCATCTGCTTATTTTGCAATTGAGAAATCTGGGATCTGGAGAGCAGAAAATTTCCTAACCTCTCATGATGAGTAGAGGAGGAGCCAAACTAGAAATCAGGCCTTTTGACTCACAGATCATTGTCTTTCCCTTAAAGTCCCATGTCTATTGCATTAAAGTAAGAGGAAGGCAGGACTGTTTCATAGTCCAATAATCATCCCTCCCTACCTCCCCTCCCCTCCCTCCCATACAAGAGCTGCCTCAGAGATCATAGATATCCTTCGTCATTTTATCCCAAGGATTTTAAACAGAAGCTGCTATTCTGGAAGCATTCTTTAATTTGGTTCCCCAAAGCTATGCGTGATCTTATTTTATGGCAGAAGGTGGTCATCTTTTCATTTACCAGTTACCATTACCTATGCTCAAACACGATGGGGCTGCATTTCAGATTTTCACTCAGCGACAAACAGCTGCAAGGCTGAGCTGGTTCTGCCTGCTCCTTTTTCCCCTGACACCACAAGTTCTCCATTCATTTCCAGAGGTAGCAGCAGGGAAGATAGGTGGCCAGCACTGTGTTTTGGTGACACTGCCTTAATGAGACAGTGTCTTCCCCTGATTGCAGGGAAGAATGCACCTACGTCTGCTTTGTTAGATGATTATAAACACAAGAGAAGACATGCACCTGAGCTCCCCTAAGAAGTCAGTCACTCCTAAGCTACTTTTAACAATTACTTAACTTGTTTTGAGCCTCAAGTTCCTAAGAAGTTTAATACAAACTGCTTGGTGGGATGACTGTGAACACCAAAAGATACAGCCCCTCAATGCACACACTCAACACAACACACGTGCTCTCACACACACACATTTCTACCTCTCCCAGTCCTTCTCTTTTTCCAATGTTTCCCCAGGGACCAAGCAGTGTCAACCAGTTACTAAAGAGACAGCCTCTTACAAGGCTTAATTTTAGAGTGATATCCTCTTTTCAAAACTCCCTGCTAAATTAGGCTGTCTGCTTTCTGGCATTTCTTCACCAGAAGGGAGATTTTTTTTTTTTCACTCTGTATAGAAAAACAGGGAGCAACCAGATGTGGGCCATAGTCTGTGGAATGCCCACTTCTGATTCAGACCATAGCTGAGAGTAGTTAAATATTTCTGGCTTCAGGCGAACTCCAGGAGATAGTGAAGGACAGCGATGCTTGGAGTGCCGCAGTCCGTGGGGTTGCAAACAGTTGGATACTACTGAACAACAACAAAGGGTGTAGGTGGCCTGAGACAGCACAGCATCATGGAGATAGTACTCAACTTGCTGAGTAGGGTCAGGAACAGAGGGAATTCGAAAGTACTATGCACAGGTGGGCCTTTAACTCTTTATCACAAGTCAGAGATGGAAGAGTATGGACTCTAGAATCTAAGAGACCTGTGTTCTAACCCAGACTATGACTGTTTCTTGCTTCAGCATGTGGGCTTTTGGGTGTACCATGGAAATTGTAATGTGTACCTTTTTCAGAGTTGCCATGGGCATTAAATGTAGGATTAAAACGTTCAGCACAATGCCTGTCAAGTGTTGGGGACTGTTGTTCATCTGTAAAGTACTAGAGAAAAAAGCACCACAGAGGGCATTTAGGCTGATTAAATGAATCAATGGAAATGAGAAGGCTTTGAAAAATTAATGTAAAGATTCTTGTAGCTCTGAGATAGTTTATAGTATCCCACTGATTTAAGAATAATTTCCTTCTCCTCTCAGTGGCTGGAGCACTTCCTCTCTGAATAAGAAAGGGTTTTCCTTTGGGCTTTCAATATTTGCCAAGATCTCAGGGAACAGGTTTCATTCTGATGATAGGCAAAGGATTTTTTTTTTTTTTAATTTCAGACTTACTCTAGAAACTCAGCTTCACATAGAGGCAGTCAATGAATCTAGAAGGGACCCTTTGATCTTGTGTTATTCTTCCTGTAGTTAGAATTTTTAAGAATGTGAACACCCATTCAAAACCTGAAATTTTAAGTCTCAGTGATGTTAGGGATACACATTGTTTTCTTTAGCAGGGTCAGATAACCACAGTACTAGAAGAAAAGAGTCCATTGATGGACATTCTTGGCACAGGGAGAACTACATGAGATCACGCTATAGGCTGCCTGTGTTGACCCCTCTCTTCACAGCAAGCTGCCGTATCTCATTGCCATTTCAATTCTCTTTCTGAGATGTAGAAAGGAATGGATTACAAAACTACTAAAGCCATTGTTGATTTCTTCATTTGTTGAATGTTGATAGTTTAATTCACCTCATCATGTAGGTTTCATGTTCCCAAAAGCCCACATCTAACTAATAAACTCCCTTCATACTGCTACAAACAATAATTCTCTTTTTCTTTTTTTTTTTTTGCCATTATCTTTGTTTGGAATCTGAACATCTATCTACACACGGGATTAAATAATTGTCTTAATTTATCTCCTTGCTATCAATCTCTGTCTTCTCCAAACCAGTCCAAACACCATCATTCCGTTTTTCTCCATAAAACACCACAGCCACCATGATTCTCCAGTTCAAAATCATTTGGTGGCTCATCTTTCTGACTTTACCTCTCATCTAGCTCCAACAGGAGCCATCTGCTTCACAAGCCTGAAAAAGACTTGCTCCCAAGCTCAGTTTGTGTCCCAGGGTGTTACTGCTGTTACACATCTTGCTTCTGTAATCTTCAAGTTGTTCTTTGTCTCTTGAAAGCCAAACTACTTACTATAAGCTGGCTCAGAGTTTGCCTCTTTGATAAAAACTCTCCTGACCATTCCATCTTCATGTAATCTGAACCCTGGTGCAGTTCATTGTACAATCTTGCTTTGCCCTTAATTTTTCATGTGTGTCTTATTTCCTCAACTGCAGTGAACATGTTCTTGGTAGTCATTGTGCCTGGCTCGATGCAATGTAGGTTCTGGGCCCTCATTTACATATAGAATAAATGACACAGTAAATAAGGGGGAATTATAGCTGTTTATTTGCTCTGCTCCTCAGTACTGAAGAAAAGATTCTTATAAAAGATAATTATTGCTCCCCCTGTGGTGTATACTACAGGATTTGATAGTTCCTTTGCTTTCTTTGTCTTTTTATGAGTTTGTTTTAAAGAAAAAGCCTGTATATCATTCTGGAATCCATTAATTTATTCAGAAAGAGAAACACATAGACTTGAAACCAAGTCTACTAAGTTACAAGCTGAATATTCTTTTAGGCATGCCACTCAATTCTCTTGATTTAAGTAATAATACCTGTTTCTCTATTTTTAACAAGAATATTGAAAGGATGAGTGAAATTGCCTTAAACAAAATCACTTTAAAACAGGCAAAAGTGTTCAAAGAAATATAATTTTTGCCAACTGAGGTCAGATTCCAAACCCTGAATGTTAGCTTTCCTGGGCTTCCCATATGTGCTTTGATGATTGTAGTCTGTCCAGATGTCAGAACCAAACACCCCACTGCGCAGACGGCTCTGGGTTCATCTATCTGAAGACTGCCACTGCCTTGTTTAGATATTTCTTTGAAAGAAACAAACATCACAGATTTCATGCTAATGCATACATAATCTTTCCTCTCAAAACCAAATCCTGCACCTTCTTTAGTGAGAAATGATATGTCTATGTCCAACATTTAGAATTTAATCAGGCTGGAGTAAGGAAGGTTTATATTTCCTGCCTGAGAATGAGAAAAAGGAACAGCTATAGAACACAATATCTTCAAAGGGGGGAAGTAAAACTTATATTGCAGAGGAAAAAATTCTTTAAAGTAACAGATGAACTCTACTCTGAGAATTGGCTAAGAGCTGTAATTTGCAGTCATTATCAGCTGTTGAAGAGTAAGGATTTGATGGCATAGATCTGCACTTCTTGATGATGATAACATCTACTTGTTTACCTAAAAGTCAGTGCTGCCCTTCCTTGCCCAAGTCCTCTACCAAACAAGCGTAAGCTTCAGAAGCAGAAAATCTTGGCAGCAAGTGGGAAATTCATTTAATGTTTGATTATCCTTCTCCAAAACCACTAATTGGGTTAACCAGTCACTGTGGTTTATTGGACTATCTTTTTTTTTTTTTTTTGAGCTGTTAGATTTAAGATCTCCAATTTAGCTTTATTTAGACTAGATGCTAACTTTTATTTCCCATAAGGTCACCTAGCAAAGAGAATAATTATTTTTAATTGCTTAAGATCTGATTATAATGAGATATGATGTTTCTTCTTCATCTGACCCCTTCCTGAAGTATCTTGAGCATGTTTTATGTCTCTGACATGAATATACCATAACATTTTTCTTTCATAAGGAATATGCCAACTGATCTGAAAGTCTTCAAGCGATGTGCAAAAAAATTTTTTTGAGTAAAGCAACCAAACCTGTGCCATAGACCTGAACTCAATTATATTTTTAGTCTCAGGAGTGGCTAGTGCCCAATCTCCTTCATACCCTCTCCCAGACCTTTTTCAGCAAGAGCCAACACACAGCCATCACGGAATCCTGTATCACAAGTGCTAGAAAATGTACAGCATAAGCCAATTTTTGTATCTCATAATGCTAAGATTGATGAAAATCTTTAAGAAATAGGGACCCTAAGAGTTCAGCTATTTCAGTGAAATAGATCAGTTGAGGATATGGGAGAGAAAATTCATCAGTAAATTGGTGAAGGGCAGAAGCAAATTAGTGCTGAGATTTCTTTCAATTCCAAAATGCTTTGAGTTTTACAAATATCTTCAGGTACCAAACTTCCCCAAACCAATAGGTTTCTTCTAGGCCTCCAGAGTCCAATACGTATAATTGTTAATTCCTAAATTTCTGGTTCTTAGGCTTAATAGACAGTTCTGTGAACGGTTACTTACAAATGCAACGTGGAAAGCCTCCCCAGAGATACCTGTCTCTGACTGCTTTCAGTTTGATGAGGGGTTTTAAACAAAGAATTTTTGAGGGATCCCAGCTCCAACAATGACTTTGTAACTAGATAAACAAAGGCTGACTGGAAATCATCCTAGAATAGAAGGGCATGGAAGAGAAAGGGCCAGAGCCTTGAGCACTAGAATTCAGGAGTGGGTCCAATTTAAAATAGCTTGTCCCTTCAAAGAAAGTCTGGCAAATTTTGTTCAGGAGATAGGATCACATTCCTGGAAGACAGAGGTGCCTTCCCTTGTGCATTACTCATCATCTCAGGGTAACAGCTTGTAAATCAGCCCCTCGTGCCTTCGGCTTTCTCCCCTCCCAACCTTCTGCTCTGAGTCCTGGCTTGGTTTAATTCCCTATAGGCATGAATGTCCAGATTCAGGACAAAAGTTCAAAGTCTTAAGTTTGACATTATGCGCCTCCATATGTTATCCTCAAATTAACTCTCCTGTCTTCCCCTCATATCTTCCATCCTCTTAACACTTTTTCTGTGGACTATTCCCTAATTCTCAGCTCCCAAACATACCTTATATTCCCTTACCTAAATAATATTATTTTCTCCAACCTAAAATGAATTCTTCTACTTTAATATATTCAGCTTTGGAGACCACGCAAAAAGGCTCATTTTTCATGAGGTTTCTTTCAACATCAAATATTTATTGATTATATTTGTGCAGGGCACTACGCTGGGCACTTGGGAGGACAGGATCAAAAGGGGAGGCATGGGGCTGCTCTCATGGAATTGCTAAAAGAGAAGAGCGTCCAACAGTAACAACAATTATGCTTTTCCTCACTTTTACCCACAACAACAAAAATCCCCCTGGGAACCCAGAATGGTCATTGTCTAAACTACCCATTGGACAATTAATTGCAAGTTGCCTTGTGCAATCTGAAATCACAGACTGTGAGAGCTGGACGAAACAGATGCTGAGTGAACGTCAATGAGGAGATGCCTGCCTTTTGACATTTGACAAGCATCTGGCTGTCCTGTCTAACTTTGCTCTTTTGACCAGCTAGGGTGGATTTAAGGAGCTGTGCAGGGCCACTTTCAGAACACCCTTTTTTTGTAAAAGGTCAGAAGATCCTTGCTTTATTTTATAAGGAAAACACAGACCTCAAGTAAAATAGAATAATAAATGAACACCAGAAAATTCATGATAAGGCTTAACCAGCAGATGTTTAAATATTTAAGTTTGACTAGGATTCCCTGGTAGCTCAGCTGGTAAAGAATCTGACTGCAATGCAGGAGACCACAGTTTGATTCCTGGGGCAGGAAAATTCCCCTGGAGAAGCAAGAGGCTACCCTCTCTAGTATTCTTGGGCTTCCCTGGTGGCTCAGATGGTAAAGAGTCTCCCTACAGTGCAGGAGACCTAGGTTTGATCCCTGGATCAGGAAGATCCCCTAGAGAAGGAAATCACAACCCACTCCAGGATTCTTGCCTGGAAAATCCCATGGATGGAGGAGCCTGGCAGGCTACAGTCCATGAGGTAGCAAAGAGTCAGACATGACTGAGCACCTTTCACTTTCAGAAATGTTCACATTGGGCAAATACAAGGGTCTGGATGCTTTGAGCTGGGCTGGAGGAGAACAGTACAGAAGATGGAAAACAGCATCAAAAGTGGAAGCTTAGGCTGCACTGTTTTCTTTCCTAAACTCATATAATTTTTTTCCCAAAACTCCTTGTGTTCCTGAATATTACTAAGTAGACCCTGGGAGAGAATAGGTAAAAGAAGTTTACATGTCAATGGACTATGTATGACAGCTTCCCTTCAAAGCAGCTGAATGTCATCTACGAAATCTGGTAACCACACCGAGTTCACAAAGACCAGATGTCTCTTCTGAAAGTGACACACCTTAAAAATGTCTACTTTGGCATAAGTGGGACACAAACAAGGAATTTTTGAATGTTCTTAAATTTCTCAGCAATTTCTCTTCCTTCTAAATTCCAAACTACTTTGTATGGCTGTGTTTAGAATAAGAAAATGAACTGAAAACAAAAGAATGATCACTAGCCATCATCAGATCACAGCAAGTAGAGAGAGTCAGACGTAAACCCTTGCCATTGCCATATGTCCCCCAAGGCTAATTTCTGCTCAGGGCAGGAAGGAATGAATCCTTCATCTAATTGGTGTTTGTTTTATGGGTAAGTAGTGTAGACATTCTGTAAGTAAATATACTGGGTTGGGAGGAGCAGCAGAAAATACTAGAAACACTCTTTTAATTCAGAAAACAAACTGGAAAGGCAACGAAAAGCAAGCATGAGATTTACGGTGACCAGCAAAGAGGTCATCTGGAAGCCTGTACACAGTAGCAAAATTGCTTATCAGGTCCCGGCTGTGAAAATCTGCTGAGTTCCTTCAATAAGGACATGGAGTCTTAGAATGGTATCTGATTCCCCCAAACAAATATTAGAGATGAGAGGAAAGAGAACAAAGAGTATGACAACCAGATAGGAAAATTACAAAGTAGCTCTGAAAGCAGAGCTATAGGGTAAGAAGAAGCAAAACCACCACCACAGCAGTATAAATAAAGGAAAGGGATGGGCCACTGAACTGGGGGATCACTGTGCCAATATCTCGATCTTGCCTCTTGGACTGGGCAAAACCCCTGGAGAACATTCTTCCAAACCCCTACCTGGAGGGTGAAGCCCTAATTGCCAGCACTCTGGTGGCTAGGGAAGAGGACTGGCAGTCTCAGCACCCAGCATCCAAAAGTGGTCCCTGGTGTCTCCAGTTCAGACATAATCTGCTCTCTTTAAAGAATAAACCTTGGGATTCCCCTGGTGGGCCAGTGGTTAAGAATCTGCCTGCCAGTGCAGGGGACACAGGTTCAATCCCTAGTCGGAAGATCCCACAGGCCGTTAAGCAACTATGCTGTGCCATGACTACCAGATCCGCACTCTAGAGCCCACGAGCCATAACTACTGAAACCCGCATATCTAGAGCCGGAGTTCTGCAACAAGAGAAGACACCTGAACGAGAACCCTGGGCACCGCAACTAGAGAAAGCCCGTGTGCAGCACAGAGGCCCAGACAAACAAACAAATAAACCTAGTGGTTTTGCTCAGCTACGAGGGAACACTGGCCTGACTGCTCCAGGTGGGTGGTATGGCTGCTGCTTAGACAACCTTTCTGCCAGCCCTCTTTATTTTGGCCACCTCAACCCTCTTCACCCTCCAGTCCTGCTTCTGGAAACACCAGTGCCTCCAGTTCCTGAGTGTTTTTAGGGATCACGTGGCATAAATCTCACTGGCTTGGAATTTCATTTTAGAGTCTTCCAAGTCAAGACTTCTCCAACTTTAAATATGCAAGCCAATCAGAGGAATGTACTGGGAAAATGCAGACTCCGACCCAGTAAATTTGGGGAGGAGCCTGAGCTTCTACATTTCCAATCACCTCCAAGAGATGCTGGTTGTAGTAGTACCAGATCCACATTCTTCCATGGTCTTTACAAAATCTTGTTGCTCTTGTTCCTCTGCCCTTAGGGCTTTAAAAGAAAGAAAAAAAGTCCCTTCTTGTCTTCTCAGTGGTGTTTCCAGAGGAAACCAATAGTTAGTTAGTTGTTTGTTTATTCTGCCTTCTCTTCTCTGGAATAACCCTTTCATTATTCAATCCACTCAATGCCCACTGTTGCATTAAATATTATCTTGTCACAGATAACGATAAACATTATTTTTGGTAAGTTTTACTTAGTATTATATTATTCTTCAAATAAAAACCCAAATATTAGATGACCACAGGTAACCATCCTTCTGCTTGAAACGCTCTTCTCCTTGACCACCAGCTTCTGTGACATCACACTAGTTTTCCTCTTACATCTCACACCAGACCTTGACCTTCTCTGTTACCAAGTCTCTAAGTGATGAAGTGCCTCAGGCTCCTCCAGACCCTCTTCCTCATGAATTTGTATTCTCTCTACAGTAATCTCATCAGCCCCACGGCTTTAAATACTAGCTATATTCAAAATCCATGTGTCGTATCTGACCTCTTCATTGAGCCCCAGACAAGCAATACCCAGCTGAAACCTTGACATCTCACTGAATCTCTTGCCAGCACCTCAAAACCAGCAAGCAGAAAATAGTACACTTAATCGCCCTCCCCTTAACCTCTCAGAATCTTCTCTCCCAGGCTTCATCATCTGTGTTAATGCCTATATCACCAACTTCTTGCCGGAAATCTAATCCAAGTGCTGGGGATTAGATCCCCAAAATATAGCTCAAATGTCTCCACTTCTCACCTTCCTTACCCTCACCCCAGCTCAAATCGCCATCTTCTCTCACCTGGGCTAGTACAATAGTCCCCAGCGTTTCTATCCCCTAGTTCCACTTAAATCCATTCCCACACAGCAGCTAGAAAAACTTTGAAAGAGAAGATGGCATACACTTACTTAGAATTTCACTCAGAATAAACTTTTTTCGATCCACATTTCATGACTATCTATTGTAACAGGCACCACTCTAGGTGTCAGAAGTCCAGCAGTGAGCAAATCACACACAGTCTCTTCCCTTGTGGTACCTACATGCTTTGTCATGCTACAAGAGACTCTGCGATCTGACCCCTGCCAGCCTTCCCACGGGCACAGTGCATGTCATGTATCGCTTGCCCATCACCACTACGCTCTGGACCTTTTTCTGCTCTCCAAACACACCAGACTCTTACCTACCTGAAAACTTTCCCTTGCTTTTCTTTCCCTTTAGAATGTTTTTCTCTCTCCGCTTGAGTCTCTCCCCAAATGCCAACCCCTTGGAGAGGTCGTCCTTGACCACCCCACTATAGTAGCTCCCTAACTACTGCAGTAGATGATCTCTTTCCTCCATAAACTTACTGTAATGTGAATGTTTCTATCTGTCACCCCTCGACTAGAAATCAGAACTAATGCTTCACAGTAGCAAGGATTCTCATGTGTAGAATAGCTCCTAGTACAGAGCTGATCCATAATACCTTCACAAATTAAATGAATAAATGAAAGGCCCTTTCAACAAATGCGAATTACAAGGGGAGACTGAATGTAACAGATACCCATTAATCCTACTCTATCATCATGCTGCGTGCCTCTTATAGTATCTCAACCAACAGTCTAGCACGGTAGCAATTACTGTTCCCATTTTAGGAAATAAGATAAATGGAATCAATCAATGCTGAATGTCAGAACTGAAATTGAGATTCCTGATATACCTGATTAGACAATGTCCGATCTTTGTATTAACCATGAAAAAAGAGAGAGAGAAGACCCCCTAGTCCTCTGAACTCAATCCCTAAAGAAAAAACAATCCAAACTTACCATCAGAGCTGAAGTACATACAATGCTGGAGTCATCTATAATGCCAAACTTATGTAATGCCTTGCCACTTAAAAACAGAAAAACTCTCTGAGGGATAGCATTGAACCCCTGGCCTGCACTCAGCAGGGTCGGTCCCTCAATAGCTAATCAATAAGGAGGGCAGAGACAGAAAATGAATGTGTGGGATCACAAAAACATAGGAGGATGACTGAAAAGTAGATGTCACTGGCCATTTTCAGTGATAAGCTGCAACATAATCAGAAGTTGTATAGAAGGTCGTAAACACTGGACCGTCAGGAAAGCCCAAAATCAGAGGACTTTTTACTAGATGAATTGAAGAGAGCATATAGTTCCTCCTTCCCCTTGCTTGTTTGAGGTATGAGAAATGAAACTTAGTAAAATGATTTGTCTTAGTCCTCAATTTCTAAGCTTCTTTGTCAGACTTAGTGATAAAACATTCCTCTCTACTCCCACAGAGAACAGATAACTGCCCAGCACATTCACTTCTTTTCCCTCACATTCAAGGAAGTGTAAACATCAGAATTCCACCACGATTTTCTTTTTACCTTTGCTTGCTTTTCAAAAACAGCTTTCTTGAGACATAACACACAGTATACAATCTACTCAAAGTTTGCATTTCAATGGTATTTCATATATTCACAGATATGTTCAACCACCTTCATAACCAATTTTAAAACATTTTTATCACCTAACCATTTAACTGTCACTGCTCTGCCTACCTTTGCTACACCCAGACCTAAGAAACCACTAATCTACTGTCTTTACAGATTTTTCTATCCTAAACTTTCTTATAAATGGAATTATATAAGATCTTTGTGACTAACTTCTTTCATTTTGCATATTTTCAAAGGTTTATTCAAGGTATCAATAATCTTTTCAAAATCAAAAAATATTTCTTTGTATAGGTAAACCACATTTTATGTATTCATCTGTTGATGGACACTGGATTATTCACTTTTTGACTATTAATGATGTTTGCTTTAAACATTTATGTGTAAGGTTTTGTGTGGACATGCTATCTCAGTACCACCTCTGGTCTCCATTGTTTCTGACAAGACGTGAGTTGTTAACCTTATTGAGGCGTCTTTGTAAGTAATGAGTCATTTTTCTTTTGCTTTCAAGATTTTCTCCTTGTCTTTGATTTTCAGTGTTTTTACTACAATGTGTCTGTTTATGGGTCTCTTTGTGAATATTCTACTCTAATAATATTGAGCTTACTAGATGCTTTCAGTAAATCTAGAAGATTTTCAGCCATTATTTTTTCAAATACTTTTTTACTCCTTTATCTTTCCACTTTTTTTTTTTTCGGGAGCATTTCAATCTATTGTCGCATTCTGGGTACTGGTTCCACTTCCATGACTTACGAGCGTTATTGGTTAGTGTGCTGTTTAGTGGCTACTAGCTAGATTATTTTGTTGAAAGCCTTTGACGTTGATTCTCAGGAAGGCACCACTTTGAAGAAGCCCATGCTCACCCTGGGAAGACAAGGTGTTAGCAAGGCTGTCATCTGTCCTTTCCCTGACCACACCCAGATCTTAAGCTTTACTACTTGCAGCCAGACTATGTAACTATTTTCAAAAATTCCCTGGGGCATAAATTCCTTTATAAACTAACCCAGTCAAATTATGGCTCCTTCAAATAAATCATTGATGAAGTCAATGTTTTGATATTCATTCTGACCCCAGGGGGGCTCCTTCCAGCTGTTTTATTTCCCCTGGTTCGCCCCTGCAAACTAATTGTCCTACATTATATGTCTACTAGATCCATGAATAGCCCAACTGCCTTGACCATAGCTTTACTGTTCTTGAGAGGGCTCTCAGGCTTAAACTTCTCCACCCTCTGTTGCAAATAAAGTCAGTTCTTTGGGAAGAAAATACCAGATATGTGTTTCACAGTCTGCTTTTCACTTTATGCAAAATCTCAGCCAGGGCTCTGGAGCCAGGAGTGGATTCAAAGGTAAACTTCTGAGACCCTCATTCCAGGAGTTAAACACTTGAAGAAAGGTAGGGTAGCAACCAGTCAAGCTTGACTTGAAACCACCACCTCATGAGCCCTAGCAAGAGATTTGGCTTCCTAGCATTCCCAGCAGGCCTTACGAGACAGCCTCTGATGCACAAGTGTGCCTTGGTATAAAAGGAGCCCCACTTCCCAACCACACCTGCCTAGCATTCAACCTCAGCAACAGGCCACTGGAGGCAAAGTAAGAAAAGCTGATGTTCTGCTTCTCCTGGAAGAAAGCTCTCCATCTAGAAGCTGTGTTCTTGACTGTAGCACTCTGAAGTACCAGCATCTCCACTTCTCTGAAGTGGGAGGGGCAAGGGAGGCAGTCTTTTGATTTAAGTAGCACACTCTTGCCTTTTTTTAACCAGATTTTCAGATATTCTTGAATAGATGTCTTTATTTAATTTGTTACAATATTGCTTCTGTTTTATGTTTTTGTTTTTCTGGCCATGAGGCATGTAGAGTCTTGGCTCCCTGACCAGTCCCTAATATATATGTATTAGGGACTTCCCCAGTGGTTAAGACTTTGCCATCCAATGCAAGGGGCTTCCATCCCTGGCCAGGGAGCAAAGATCCTATATATACATATTTTGCTACACTGGGTCTTGTGGCATGAGGGATATCTAGCTTGTGGCATGCAAACTTCTGAGTTGTGACATGTGGGATCTAGTTCCCTGACTGGACTGTATTGGAAGCACAGAGACTTAGCCACTGGACCACCAGGAAAGTCTCGCCCCTCTACGTTCTTGATGAAGCAATGCAAAGGAGGAGCAGGTTGTGGTTGAAAGCAGAAAAGCAGTGAGGTACCCAGGATTATCATCTCTGAAGTTCTCAGTGTGCCCTTGAACAAAGGAGAATAGTTGGGCATGCCAGGAGGAAATGGATGTTTTCACCCTGAAGTTTTTCATCCCATTTTTAACTTTAATGTCTTTCACGTGCATTATTAGCTTTAAATAATTTAGTGCACATGTCCTAAAGTTGGCCTGGTGAATAGTAATGGTTCTATCATCCACCAAATAAAGCCACTAATTGCTCTTCTTGACAGCCATAACAGTTTCTTAAACATTGTGATATGATGAGCAACACAGGTGGAAATGGAATTACAACTGAAAGGATGCTTTCCAGAGTTGCCTTGGTTTGTTAGATCAAAAGAGAAAACCAGATTTTTTTTTTCTCCTGAGCAGGCTAGAGACAAAATGACCTTCTCCCTGTGTATTGACAGTCCTGACCATTTGACAGAAGTAATTTCAGCAACAAGGAGCATGCAGTTGTATCAAATGGCAAACAAGCCAAAAGTATATCAAAATTCTGAGTTCAGCATTTTACCCGAAAAAAAAATCATTGAGACCCTAAACAAAGCAGTACATCACCCACAAGCTGCTGCTCCTGCATCACATCTTTATTGAACACTTACTGTGTGTACAGCCATTTGCTGGAATATGACAGTCAACCTTGCAGCCCTGACAGATAAAATGCCTTCATGGATCTGAAGCAAGTAGACACACACACACACACAGAAAAAGTGAGCAAGGCTTTTCAGCTGATCATGTGGTAACATGATAAGGACAGGAAACGCAAGACAAAATGTGACTACTGTAGAAATTCCTTGAAGGGAGAGGTACCTGTGTTTGCAATAAACAAGGCCACTTCCTTGAAGAGGTCAGACATGTGCTGGACATAAAAGATTTAAATATGCAACAGTGAGGGAATATTCTTAGTAGGTAGAAAGAACATCTGCAGAGCTAATCCAACAGCAGTAAATCAAAGAAAAAGCTTTTTGTCCTGAAGGATATAGTACTGTTTCTGAATTATCAATTTCCTTTTTCAAAAATGTGCCAAGCACAGCACTTGGGTGAGACTGGGGGAAATTGGAGCATTTCCATTCCAAATCTCCATATTCAACAATCTAGTAGGGGGAGAAATGAAGTTCTGTTTTAATAGATAGTGGAGATTTGGGTAGAAAAAACCAAGATATGGTTCAGAGAAACTTAGTGAAGTGTATTCAGTGGTTTTAAAAATCTTTTGACTGAATGCAGAACAAATTAGACCCAACTTTATTTTGCAGTTAAGAAATACAAATTACTTAAGTCATTAGAAGTCTTTTCAAACAGAATCAGTTTTTATTCAATTGCTTCAGTTGGCTGGAGTAGGGACAAGCTGAGGTCACAGGCGATCTTTGGATCTAAAACTACGTTTCTAAAATTAATAATTCTTCAGAGAAACTTAAGCATTGGACTCTTTCACACAGTAAGCTAATGGACCCTAATTAGGTCTAGATAACTTTTCCTAGACTGGACAGAGGAGCCTGGAGGCTACAGTCCTTGGGGTTGCAAAGAGTCAGACACGACTAAGCGATTAAAACCAAAAACAACCTGAAATTAGCTGTTTTGTTTGTTGATCCCCAACCCACTTTGCTTTTCAAGAAAAAGAAGGGAGGAGGGATAAATAACTGAACATAAAACAAGAAATATCAAGAAAATCTTCCAAATAGTCGCCTCCTCATCTCTTGTATTTTTTTTCTATTTTCATAACATTTTATATAACTCATAAAAAACAGTGCTTGTATAAAAATTCACACAAAATTGTTAGAGAGCATACAATTTCCAAAACTGTCCTGGGTTTTTATTACATTCAGTTTTCTTATTGTATTTTTCTAACTCTACCTTGAAGGCGAACAGTCAAGATCAGCTGACTTGAGCAACACACAGCCCAACTCTTTTTGTTTTTGCATCACTCTGTTAAGCTGTCTCCCTTCCAATAATCATAATGGTGTAAGTGACACTCCAGGGGAAATCAATTCCTTTTGACTAAATGAAAAGCTTGGTCCCTCAAATCACAACTGGGGCTTTGTTTGTTTTGCTGTTGTCTGAACCCTGCAACAGCCACATCTTGTTTCCACCAAAGTTGAATAGCTTGTCTACTGCAGCCTCCAGGGAAGATTTGCCAGCCTTTAGGAACCACCTGCCTTGAGGAGGGAATAATTAGAACCACTTAGATATTAGAATTGCATTTCCTAGCGACGGACTCCATGTTGCTTCCCCTCAAGATTGTTTAAAGGAAAACTCCTTTAAACCCCTAAGCAGATAGAGTCTGTCTCATTTTCTTTCCACTTAGAAAGATGTGAAGCTACTAAAGCCTTTATATTTGTAAGATTCTCAAAACCAAGGATTCCCATGCCTCACTTCTAGCTGTCTTAGGTCTGGAAAGTATCAAGCATGTCTTAGACCTCAAGAGATATTTCTGAATAAATGAAATGAATGACTTTCGCTAAGTTAAACTGATGAGTTAAATTGAATTGGATTGGACTGGATTGAAATGAATTGGGCTTCTCTGCACTGACAGTAGCTATCAAGAAAGCAGAAGGAAGGTCAGTGTATGCCATTCACTAGCTGATCAAGGCCAGCTATTTGGAATAATCAGGGAGTCTGAGCCCTCCTGGCTGCTGAGGATCAGAGGTTAAATGATATTCCAAGGACAGACAGCAAAAATGAGAGCAGAGACTCCAGACATAATAACAATAAAGACAAATAACTAGGCTTCTGTGTATGTGTATGTAGGATGTCAAGCATGGCTCTCAGTGTCTCACTATATCATAATCTTTTATAGTCCTCATGGCAACCCTTTGGGGCAGGCTCTACTGTTATCCACACTTTCAGATAAAGCAACTAGGCATTAAGCAATTAAGTCATTTGCCCAAGTGGCACATCCAGGATAGGGACTCAGGAAGAAAGACCCCAAGACACTGCTGTTAACCATTTCAAGACATCATAGACAGGGCAGAAAAAGAGTTCATAACACAGCTTACATAAAGGTTTTAAGAAAGGAAAATGAAAGCAGTGTAAGGAAAAGGAGAAACAAACAAACAAACAAAACACGAATTCTTCCCCTCTTGAAGACTTGTAATTATAAACCAGTTCTAATCTCCTAAACTTAAACATTTTAAGACATACAAATTTCACATTACTGAACTTCCTGAAGTTTGACCCTGGTAGGATCTACTCAATCACATTGTACAGAGCCTTGTAGGTATATCAGGGTTCTAATACCCAGGAATGTCATAAAGATTTTTTAAAATAATACATCATCTCATGTTTATACTTACCTATCCTTTACAATCAAAAACACACACCCATAATGTTTAAAATGTTCAAATAACATTTGTCTTAGGACATGGCAGCCCTAGTCCATGCTGGACACCATACTCATTCTCCCAGAATGACCAGGAGTCCGGACCCTGCATGCACCCAAAGGCCTGTCTGCTGCTGAATCTTCTGCTCCCATCAGTGAGGCATGACTGAGTGCCTCCACTGAACTCTGCAATAGGTATTTAAACAAATAGGTGTTTAAATCATCCCACTGATGCAGAAACACACACATGATTCTAACTATTGACTATTCTAGTTCTGAAGATCTGAGTTCTTCAAAGCGTGAGCCTTCCCTCCCATGAGTTTGCCCAAACCTCCCCTTAGCTACTCACCCTTTTTCTGCCACCTTGACAGAAGCTGACAATCTTTCTCTCTCATGAGTTCAGGAAGCAAGGAGAAGATGTGGATGCCTCCCTGTGGGGCAGGCCTCTAGGCCATCCCTGAAACCCTTGCATTCCACCTCTTGAGAGGTGTATTACAGGGCAAGGAGGCCAAACAGTGTCACAGGATGATCCCAGAACCAGCATTGAGGAGAATCTGGGTCTAGTCCCAAGTTCAGTTCAGTTGCTCAGTTGTGTCTTTGTGACCCCATGAATCTCAGCTTGTCTCAGTTGACTCTTTGTGACCACATGAATCACAGCACGCCAAGCCTCCCTGTCCATCACCAACTCCCAGAGTTCACTCAGACTCACGTTCATCAAGTCAGTGATGCCATCCAGCCATCTCATTATCAGTCATCCCCTTCTTCTCCTGCCCCTAATCCCTCCCAGCATCAAAGTCTTTTCCAGTGAGTCAACTCTTCGCATGAGGTGGCCCAAAGTACTGGACTTTCAGCTTTAGCATCATTCCTTCCAAAGAACACCCAGGGCTGATCTCCTTCAGAATGGACTGGTTGGATCTCCTTGCAGTCCAAGGGACTCTCAAGAGTCTTCTCTAACACTACAGTTCAAAATCATCAATTCTTCGGTGCTCAGCCTTCTTCACAGTCCAACTCTCACATCCATACGTGACCACAGGAAAATCCATGGCCTTGAGAGCACCTCATTATTCAACCCAGGAAAACCATCTAAAATTTTGGGGCCTCAGTTTACTCTCTTATAAAGTCATGGAGCTGAACACGAGGATTCCTAAAGTCACTTCCCTCCCCACTAAACAGAAGGAAAACTTGAGCCTGAGAATGAACTCTGACTTAAGCCAATCAACTTTTTAACAATCAAGCCAGGTTCATAATACGGTCCCTGTTCCTCCCAGCCTTCACATGCAGAGACCCTGACAGTTTTGTCATATTTGATGCTACGAATCACACCTGTGCAGTCAAAGTCCTGCATTTTTTGCCAGCCTATTTCTTCAGGTCTGTCATGACTAAATGGCAGCAGGAAAAAGCTAAAGGGCCAGGTGTCTTTTTATTGACAGCTTGCCCTGTAGAACCTGCCCTGGGAGGAGGAGGAGAACAACAACTCAGCAGAGCCCATCAGCCATCTGCGGTTTCCCAGGCTTTAGGTCAGTTAGCAACTGACATTTCACCCACATCATTATAGCGAGTGGCACAACCAGGGATTTAGGGCCATTTCTGTGTGTGTTTGCGTGTGTTCATGCCTGGCTTTCCATTTTTAAGTCCAATATTTAAAATCAAAAGCCCTGAAGATTTGAGGCAGTGGATAGCCTTAAAACTCAAGTAGTTGAATGTTATTTACTAAGGAAAAAAGAAAGCAAAATTGGTGAGCAACAATTCACTCATTCATTCATTCAAATATATTTACTGATTGCCTCCCATGCACCCGATAATGTTCTATATGCTAGAGATACAACAGAGAACAAAATGGATTACAAGAAGAGATGATAAGCTCTTAAGGAGCTTGTATTGTATAATAGATGACTAATAATGACCATAAAAAAATAAGATATGTAATATGTTAGATGTTGATGTATGATACTAAGAAAAAAAAATGGGAAAGGGATCTAGAAGATCAGAAGCAGTTTGTACCAGGCCAGGAAACCTGCGGAGAAGCAATCAATTGAGTAAAGGACTAAACGTGGTGAAGGACTGAGTCACATGGACATCTGGGGGAAGACTATTCCAGAAGAGACCAAGTGAGAGACTGTGAGACAGGGACATATCTGCGTGTGGAAGGGGCAGCACAGCCAGTGTGGCTGAGTGGATGACTGCAGAGCGCACAGATAAATTCAGAGGGCCACCAAGACATTTGCATGGAAGGAATTCGCATGTAAACCCTTGTAGGGACATGGGATTCTGTTTAGGGTGAGATAGGAAGCCAGGGGAGGGAGTGATCTGATTTAAGCTTTAACAGAATTAGTATTAAGAATACAGTGAAGGATGTCAAGACAGAAGCTGAAAGACAGGTTGAGAGACTATTGCAATAATTTGAGAGGTGACAAGGATTCACATGAAAGAGTGAACAGTGGAGATGATGAGAAGCAGTCAGATTCTGGGCACATCTTGGAGGTACAGGCAATAAAGATTGCTGACAAATTAAATATGGGGTGTGAAGGAAAACAGTGTCGAAGATGGCTACAGGTTATAAACCTGAACAGCTAGAAAAAATGGAAATGTCTTTTCAGACTGGGGAAAGAAGCAGGAGAAACTAGGCTGAAGGCTGGGGTGGTGAAGGGGTGGAGGGCAGGCACAGTAAAGCTTATGAGAGAGACATAACACTAATGAAAATTGCATTCTTGTTTTCTGATGCTGCCCAGGTTAAACTCACACCTGTCCACTGCTCCCAGAATGTTACACTAAAAACTTATACTTAAAATGCTTCTGAATAACTACATTATACCTCAGGGTTAGCTTTCTAAAAATGCCTCCTAAGGAAATGGCAATCCCCTCCAGTATTCTTCCTTGGGACACCCTATGGACAGAGGAGCCTGATGGGCTACAGTCCATGGGGTCACAGGTCAGACATGACTTAGCAACTAAACAACAGTAAAATAGCTGAACAAGTTCCCTCTGGCTACAGACATAAACCCAATACCCTCTTTTTTAGTGATATGTAGGGAGGACCCTCACTCCCATGCAGAAAACTGCTACATCTGCTCATTCTATCGTCAGTACTCTTCCCTTTGTCTGGGCCCTTGCCAAAGTCCCAGTGTTTCTATCCAATCCCCCCTCTCCATCTCTGACCCCTGCCCCAGAAAGCAAGTCTGGGTGGAGCTCCCAGACATCTGAACTTTGATTGGAGGGCATGAGCCCTTTCCAAAGAGACTGCACAGACATAATATAGAAGATAGAGTTTATATGACCCAAGTAAGTAGTCACTTACATTTCTCACATCTTGAATGTTTCTATCTCAAACCAAAATATGGATAAAAGGAGGGAAGAAGGAAGAGATGAGGGGAAGGAGGCACTGGGGGAAATGAGAAAGAAATACTACAGTTCTTAGAGCAAAGGCAGATAGACCCCAGAATAGCTACTGCATCCTCCATTTTATTTATTTTTTAAGTAAGTGACAGTTTTATGGCAAAATTATAATATATAGGCAGTGCATGAAGTTATTTCGGATGACAGATTTAATTCTTTTCCTTACACGTAAAAGCTGCAACTGCCACATTAGAACTTCAATGCAGAATATCTAATACATACAGAGTTTCAGTCTCAGGCCTTGAGAAGCTGTGAATGAAAGTTACCACACCATTGGAGTCTGTGGATATCAGTATATTGTCCTTTCCCTTCCACCATTCCATCTTTCCTATTTCCAGTGTAGTCAAATTCCATTAGGAGTGGTATGAATACCTACTCCATTTCTTGCAAAGATTCCAGAAGATGTTCTTGTACCATCCCCGTTTGACACACAGGGGAGATTTTCTGAACTCTGCAATTTCCTCTAGACCACCAGCTTTGTCTATCTCCTTCATGCTATATCAAAGGTGAGATTCCAGAGTTGTGAGGTGACCTTCCCAAAGACTCAGAGCCAGAATCTGGCAAAACCAAGAATGGAACCCAAGATTTTGGACCTTGATCTTCAGCAGAAGTGAGATCTCTTCTCCAGGAGGGACTTTGAAAATGAGCCAAAGATCATCAGTTTAACTGAACAGGCAACAGAAGGCTGTTGTAGGCCTGGGAGCAGGAGAGTGAAGTCATGCTTTTGAAGCCTTGGTTTGAAAATAAATGTTCAAGACAAATTGGGAAACAGAGAAAGAAACTGGTGAAATGGAGACACAGCAAAGGCCATTACAGTTATTCAGTCATGAGGTGAACAAGACTCTGGACCTGAATATTACTAGAAATGGATAAGAAAGGGTGGGTGCAAGAGAATTTTCCAAGGAAGAAGCATCAGACTTCGGAGTAATGAAGGCTGAGAGCAAGAGAGACGAGCCGGACTGTCGTAGCCGTGGAAGCCAGCTCACTGTTGTGCAAGCTTGCAGGCACTCTGCGCCCCATCCTGAGAGGAAGCCAGGCCCATCCCCGATCCTGCATTAGGAGGATGACAGTTCTGTCACCTGGGTCAGCCAAGAACATGCCCATGTGGATCTATCAGTCTGTTTCTAGCTCTTTCTTTCCATCCTGAAGGTTCAAAGGAAAATGCTCAGAGCATGCTTTAGGCAAAGCATATTTTATCCCAAAGCTGAGAAAGGGAAAGGTTCACCTCTCGTACCATCAGTGCCAGGGTTTTGAAAGCACCAAGAAATGGATGAAAGAAAACAAGCGCCAGCAAGGGCGCTGACGCTTTAGTTAGGAGCAATCTGACGTGGCATGCGTGGCGCCTGGCTGAGCAGGCACCAGGGAGGGAAAGACAAAAGGAGATTTGATTGAAGTGCTCTGGATGACAATTTTCTCAAATAAATAAATAAATAACTGGATAAGCATCCCGTTCAAGAGAAAGTGGGCTCCTTTTTTGTCCTGAACATACACACACATCATGAAACAGCGAGGCAGAGAAGAGATGTTATCTTGTGGACATTTTTCTTAAGGGAAAAAAAAGACATGTTATTAAAAATGAAGCACTTGGGTATTTTGATGTGGTGGTCCTCAGTCTTCCTGTGATGGACTGTGATGTTGGAGTTTAGATTCCTATGCATGTCGCTCTGCCCTGAATGCATTTTTCATATGCACGGAGGCTCTGAGAATGACAACTTGAAGACAAAGGAAGTTAGAAAGGAGGCTACCATTGATGCCCAGGACTCCAGTCACTTGTGTGCAAAAGCCCTCACTGAATATCTAGAAGAGAAACCACCCCCAAAGATTAGCCCCTTCCTGTAGTGCTCTCAACCACAGTGATGAACAGGGCTACAGGTTTTTAGACATCAAAATAGCCCAGATTTCTGTACCCAATGGTTCTTTTAATTCATAACTATAGCTAACATTTACAGAGTACTTGACAGTTTACAAAAGCACTTTGACAGGCATTATCTCCTTTGATTCTCACAATGTGCAAGCAGTTTAGTCCATTTAGGCTGCTGTAACAAAACACCATAGATTCAGTGACTTACAAACAGCAGAGATTTATGTCTCACAGTGTTGGAGGCTAGAAAGCTCAAGATCAAGGTGTTGGCAGATTCAGTATCTGATGGGAACCTACTTTTTGGTTCATAGCACCTTCTCACTGCATCCTCATGTAGCAGGAGTGAGGGATTTTCTGGGGTCTCTTTTATAAGGGCATTGATCCCATTCATGAGGGCTCCAGCCTCATAATCTATCATCTTACAAAGGCCCCAACCTCTTAACACCATCACTTTGGGTATTAGAATTTTAGCATGCCGATTTAGGGGGTCACAAACATTCAGATCATAGCAGTAACATAGAGGTCATTATTCTGTACTGATGTGGAAATGGAGGGTCAGAGAGGTATACTGATTTACTCAAAGTACACAGTTTAAAGGGCCTTCCCAGGTGTCTGCTGTGCTGTGCTTAGTTGCTCAGTTGTGTTCGACTCTTTGTGACCTCATGGACTGTGGCCTCTCAGGATCCTCTGTCCATGGAGATCCTCCAGGCAAGAATAATGAAGTGAGTTTCCATGCCCTCCTCCAGGGGATCTTCACAACCCAGGGATCAAATCCAGGTCTCCCACATCGCAGGCAGATTATTTACCATCTGAGCCACCAGGTAAGCTCTGATAGGCTAATGGTAAAGAACCCACCTGCCACCGCAGGAGACATGAGAGACGCAGGTTTAATCATTGGGTCTGGAAGATTCTCCTGGCGGAGGGCACAGCAGCCCACTCTGGTACTCCTGCCTAGTGAATCCCATGAACAGAGGAGCCCTGCAGGCTACATAGCCCATAGTGTTGCAAAAAGTTGGACATGATTGAAGTGACTTAGCACACACAGCACATACGCTTAAAAACAAAAACAGAATCTGAATTCAAGGTTGTTGTAAAGGTCAAAAGTATTTATATAAGTTACTCAGTCCAGTGTTTGTCACAGTTGCCACTCAGTAAACAGTACCACCCATATACCACAATACACAAGAACTTCACCAAAGCAGCTTGTTAAATATTTCAGCAATACTTTCTTCAAAGGATGGCCATGCAAACAAAGAAGAATAATCTGGTTCATTATTATCTTCTGTCTAGAAGCCTCAAAAGAATTTCTAATTCCTGCTAATTTATTAAGCAAAGAAGAAAAGCTCAAACTCACCAATGTCTTCCTGGAACATTATAATGCATTTTACTCTCATATTCTAGTCTTCAGTTAATGTATATTGAATATAACGGTGTAGAACTTAAAAGCTGAAAACACAAGGGAAAAGAAACCAAGATTTGCCCAGCACCTATTATATAGGTTAGCAAGAGTGATTAAGCTTACAAAACAACTTTGCAAGACAGCTGGCCTCTTGGTACAGAAGAGAACAAGGCCCAGGAAGCTTGTAAAATTGTCCGTGCTGTGACTAGTGCATCACTGAGCCAGAATTTGACCTCAGAAAGTGTGTCTGCCTCATACTATTTCAACTATAGCACAGACTCCTTGATTCTAGAAATTGCTAGAATTCTGTTGAGTGCCACTTGTAAGTAAAGTGAAAGGAAGTGTTAGTCATCACATGTGTCCAATTCTTTGTGACCCCATGAACTATAGCCCCTTCACCCCACCAAATTCCTTAGCTCCTTCAAGGACCATAATGTTACAGCATCTGTATATTTCAAGTGTGGCATTCCCTGCTTTCTTATGCTGAAATGTCTGCAAAAGGCCACTTTGTCCAAGGACAGACACCAGAATTCTTTAGTATTATCTTTAGGGGGCCACAGTGCATTCCCTCCCAATGAATGATTCACAATGGATTCCACTATCATCCTGACTTAGAATATGGAATTTCATACCTCGAGCACAGCACTGTAAGGGACTCCTTCGTCCCTGAACCTCTGTATGTGTGGCTGCAGCTGGGTGCTATGATCACGTACTCTCATTTAACCCTCACAGTAGCCCTATGATGTAGAAAGTGTTAGCCCCAGTTTGCAGATGGGGAAACTGAGGCTCAGAGTGGTTACACAACATGCTGCCTGACACAGCTCCAAGTGTGATAGGAGTCACACACCCTGAGGCTGGGCTCTTTGCTGACTTTTTACTTATGTCCACTTATTTTATGTTGAACATTGTCTCTTACGATTATAACAGCTGCAAAGGGAGAGTGTTTAAGGGCCATGCGTGCTACCTGGGATTTCAGTGCCGATCTGCTATAAAAGTCTGCATGATATTTTCACAAGGATCTGGGAAGAAATTCAGTGATGTCAAGTTTGGTCAAATAAAACAGACCAACCCAGTGATTTTAAATGCATCAGTGCAAAAAAGTGAGGAAACTGTGCTGGTGTGAGTTAGGTTAGAAACGACAGGTGAGAAAGGGAAATTAAGGAAACAATTTAGGTTTATAGCGTGAAACTTACCAGAAAAAAGAAGGTGACAGAAGGGATAAAAACAAAAATCAGAGAATGCTTCTTATGTGAATGGTTGGCCAAACTACCACATTATTTGCCTATGGAACAATTAGTTAATATATTTAACCTAAATTTCCTCAAATTCTACCAGCATAGTAGAAATAAATTACTCAGTCCAGTGTTTGTCACAGTTGCCACTCAGTAAACAGTACCACCCATATACCACAATACACAAGAACTTCACCAAAGCAGCTTGTTAAATATTTCAGCAATACTTTCTTCAAAGGATGGCCATGCAAACAAAGAAGAATAATCTGGTTCATTATTATCTTCTGTCTAGAAGCCTCAAAAGAATTTCTAATTCCTGCTAATTTATTAAGCAAAGAAGAAAAGCTCAAACTCACCAATGTCTTCCTGGAACATTACAATGCATTTTACTCTCATATTCTAGTCTTCAGTTAATGTATATTGAATATAACGGTGTAGAACTTAAAAGCTGAAAACACAAGGGAAAAGAAACCAAGATTTGCCCAGCACCTATTATATAGGTTAGCAAGAGTGATTAAGCTTACAAAACAACTTTGCAAGACAGCTGGCCTCTTGGTACAGAAGAGAACAAGGCCCAGGAAGCTTGTAAAATTGTCCGTGCTGTGACTAGTGCATCACTGAGCCAGAATTTGACCTCAGAAAGTGTGTCTGCCTCATACTATTTCAACTATAGCACAGACTCCTTGATTCTAGAAATTGCTAGAATTCTGTTGAGTGCCACTTGTAAGTAAAGTGAAAGGAAGTGTTAGTCATCACATGTGTCCAATTCTTTGTGACCCCATGAACTATAGCCCCTTCACCCCACCAAATTCCTTAGCTCCTTCAAGGACCATAATGTTACAGCATCTGTATATTTCAAAGTGTGGCATTCCCTGCTTTCTTATGCTGAAATGTCTGCAAAAGGCCACTTTGTCCAAGGACAGACACCAGAATTCTTTAGTATTATCTTTAGGGGGCCACAGTGCATTCCCTCCCAATGAATGATTCACAATGGATTCCACTATCATCCTGACTTAGAATATGGAATTTCATACCTCGAGCACAGCACTGTAAGGGACTCCTTCGTCCCTGAACCTCTGTATGTGTGGCTGCAGCTGGGTGCTATGATCACGTACTCTCATTTAACCCTCACAGTAGCCCTATGATGTAGAAAGTGTTAGCCCCAGTTTGCAGATGGGGAAACTGAGGCTCAGAGTGGTTACACAACATGCTGCCTGACACAGCTCCAAGTGTGATAGGAGTCACACACCCTGAGGCTGGGCTCTTTGCTGACTTTTTACTTATGTCCACTTATTTTATGTTGAACATTGTCTCTTACGATTATAACAGCTGCAAAGGGAGAGTGTTTAAGGGCCATGCGTGCTACCTGGGATTTCAGTGCCGATCTGCTATAAAAGTCTGCATGATATTTTCACAAGGATCTGGGAAGAAATTCAGTGATGTCAAGTTTGGTCAAATAAAACAGACCAACCCAGTGATTTTAAATGCATCAGTGCAAAAAAGTGAGGAAACTGTGCTGGTGTGAGTTAGGTTAGAAACGACAGGTGAGAAAGGGAAATTAAGGAAACAATTTAGGTTTATAGCGTGAAACTTACCAGAAAAAAGAAGGTGACAGAAGGGATAAAAACAAAAATCAGAGAATGCTTCTTATGTGAATGGTTGGCCAAACTACCACATTATTTGCCTATGGAACAATTAGTTAATATATTTAACCTAAATTTCCTCAAATTCTACCAGCATAGTAGAAATAAATCATATTGTAGTAGTAATGGTAAATTATAAAGTATCTTATTTCTTGCCCAACCTCCTCACTTCCTTTATAAAGTCAGCCTACACTTCACCTGCAAAAGGTCCCTGAGTTACACCAGCAATTTCTGGGGGTAGATCACGTGTGGTCAGACACAGTCCTCTGGTTCCAGCCAACTTGCCAGTGTCTACTGCCTGTGAAGCCACTCCATGAGACGCCTCTCCAGCCCCACTGCTGCCACCACGAGAGGCCAGGGGGTGAGGATCCACCATCTCTCACAGGCAGTAGCTTATTAGTTGTACTGAGAAGAGAGAACTCTTACCTCACTGGTCCCACTCAGCAAGTCATGAACAAAAGCCTCCTGCATTGCTGCTGTCCTTGCCGCATCTCAAGCCCGCCTTCATCTCCCCCAGCTCCTGTACTTCCCCTGCACTCCTCACTCCCCCTGTCGAAACCAGTCCCTCGACTTCTTCCTGGAGCCCCTCCCTGCAGAGTGTTCATCACCATCCACAGCCTTGGGAGAGGTTAAAGATCTTCCTAATCCTTCCTTGAACTGACTGCTTTCAAGTACTCCACACACAAATTATTTCCAGAGGCATCCTCTCCCCACGCAACCATCCGTCAAGTCAACAGTTTTAAAGAGATGCTCCAAAGCTACTGGCCATATCTACCCATCAACCAAGCTCAAACACTTCTAAATCCCTAAATGCTAAAATCACCTGGATCCCATACATCTACGTGTCACCCTAGTTCTTCATCCAGGGCTCAGCAATATTTGCTAAGTGAATAATTTACAGTACCACTTAATAGTTTCCAAAAATAATTCCATACATCTCCTTTGCATTGGGTTTTCTATATCTCTTTGCTATAATGGGTGAGCTTTGCTATGATACCAAATGGAGCCCATGGAAGTCATAAATAAAATAACATGAGATCAAACAATAAAGTTAGGATGAAATCATCCACTTCCAAGAATGGTCAAGCAAAATAAGCAGTGAAGGTGGTGATAGGGGCACATATACAAAGGAATTAGAAGACCAGAAATAGAGCTGTGGTGAAACAGTTGAAATAATTCTCCTTGGCACTATACTCAGTCTAACTCAGTGGTACACATTTAGCAAGTTCTTAATACTACTGAACTTTTTTCCTTCCTGTTGGCCTCATTTCCCAGTGTTTCCAATAAGGATGTCCCAGTTATCTGGAATAAAACTCTACTCTTTAGTCTTTAGCATAGATAAACAGGAGCAGCTGCTAATTTGTATGAATCAGACTGAATTTCAGAGAAGGGAAAACTAAATGATTATCCACATTTAAACCAATTTTTCTTTGCTTTTACTTTGTTGTCCATGAACTATCATTAAGCAAATACTCAGCAGAGGCAGAAAAAGCCAAATCAAATGAAAGGTGTTGGCTGGTATGTCCCATTCAATGTAGAAGTTCCTTCAATGACCACCAAGGACATACCAGAGATGCCAAATGGTGTGTGTGGTGAGGAAAGAGGTGACTGTGATTTGGAGAAAGCAGCCTAGTAGCCTGGAAGAGTGAGTATAAACATGGACGCTGCATATTCCAGAGTTGCCCTGAGTGATTTTTAATCTAAAACAGAAGTAGCTCTGTCTTATGAACTTTTTTCTTGGCCTGATTTGGGGCAAGCAGCCTCCAAACTCTGACCAAACCGAAGATAACAATCCTTGTTGTTCAGTCACTAAGGCTTGTCTGACTCCTTGTGACCCCATGGACTGCAGCACACCAGGCTTTGCTGTATTTCACCATCTTCCGGAGCTTGCTCAAACTCATGCCCATTAAGTCAGTGATGCCATCCAAACATCTCATCCTCTTTCTCCCCCTTCTCCTGACTTCAATCTATCCCAGCATCAGGGTTTTTCCAAAGAATTGGCTCTTTGGATCAGGTGGCCACACTATTGGAGCTTAAGCATTCAATGAATATTCAGGGCTGATTTCCTTTCAGATTGACTGGTTTGATCTCCTTGTTGTTCAAGGGACTCTCAAGAGTCTTCCAGCACCACAATTCAAAGGCATCGATTCTTGGCACCCAACCTTCTTTATGGTCCAATTCTCACATCCATATAGGACTACTGGAAAAACCATAATTTTGACTATATGGACCTTTGTCGGCAAGTGATCTCTCTGCTTTTTAATATGCTGTTTAGGTCTCTCACAGGGCTTCCCTGGTAGCTCAGATGGTAAAGCATCTGCCTACAATGCAGGAGACCCAGGTTCGATCCCTGGGTCAGGAAGATCCCCTGGAGGAGGAAATGGCAACCCACTCCAGTACTTTTGCCTGGAAAATCCTATGGATTGAGGAGCCTGGTAGACCACAATCCCTGGGGTCACAGAGTCGGACACAACTGAGCGACTTCACTTTTCACTTTAGGTCTCTCGTAGCCTTTCTTTGAAGGAGCAAGCATCATTTAATTTCATGGCTGCAGTCACCATCTGCACTGATTTTGTAGTTCAAAAAAATAAAATCGGCCACTATTTCCATAACAACCCTAGCTAATGCCAATAGAGTGTTCACAAAGGACCAGCGTCATGTTGACACAGCAGTAGACGTAAATGGAATGACCCAAGTATCCCTTTGCAAGCTCTCCTTTGCCCTGTGTTTTCCTTACTCTTGTGGCCAGCTGAAAATGCTTCCACCTTTATCAATCTGACAAAAATATAACAGGGCAGGGTGACTGCTCCTTTGTTCACTTTTTAGATTCTAATTGAAATCAATAAAGCAGATTTTGGGAAAGGAGGCAGGAATTTTTAAGAACATCACTCTAAGAAGTATGGTAGCAAAATGTGGGCACATAAAAAGCTATTAATGACATAACTGGAAGTTATTAAAAAAACTCCAGCTTGCTTTTTCAACTACCGTTTATCAAGTATTTAACGAAGCAATAGGTACTGTGCTAAGAACGTTATGTGCATTCACAATATCTCATTTAACCTTCACAACATCCTTGTTAGGAAGCACTATTTTTATCTTCATTTTACTGAGAGAAAAACTGAAGTTTAGAGGACACACAGAATATGAGCAGCACAGCAAAGGCTGAGACTCTGCTCTGTCTGATGCTGAAGCCCTGCCCTTAACCTCACAGGGCTTCTTCCGGGCCCCATATTTGCTGGAGCCTGCAAACCCACCGTGGCATCTTCCTCACTCTCATCCTCCCACCATCACCACAGAGCAGCAGAGGGGGTGTCCAAAGCTCACATCTCATCATCTTACACCCCTGCAGAAACCCTCCCAGAGCTCCTGGAATTCCCTAAGTTCCCCAGTGTGGCCCAGCGAGAGCCTTCCTGACTTGACTTTGACTCACATGAAGACTCAGTTTTTATACATTCCTCACCCTTCTGCCTTCCTCATGATGATTTTCCTACAATTCCTGGGAAATGGCCAACTTTTCTCTTCTTTGCAGGTCTTGGTACAAAATGTTCCCCCTAACAAAATAGGGGGGAACCCTATTAAAATAGGTAACCTCCCAATTACCTATTTTAACACAAATACACCTATAGGATTGGCACAGTCACGTCTTCTCAGAAGTCTTCAAGACTCCACAGGCTCCTTGAGCTGCCAGTCCTGAATCTGTGTGACTGTGCTCAGCACACCAAATCACTCTTCTCTCTGACCTCTGGATTGGGTTCTTAAGAGCAAAAACTGTCCATTATTCGCTGCCTTAATCCATGAGCTCGACACCATGCCTGACACCAACTAGCCCTTCTATTCATCAGCAGAGTGCAGAAACCTCGGTGCTAAAAGCCAACTCTTACTAGCGATGCAAGCATGGCAGGAGATCCTGAGAGTGTGGTTTGTTACCCTTTTCATGATATATTACAGCATGATGTAAGGGGACTGTGTCTCCAGCTGTGTGTCCTACTGGAATAGATGTGGCCTCCTAGTTTCAAGTCCGAGATGCTCCCCTAAGTGAGCCCTCATTGAGAAGAGCTTTTCCTTATCGTTCTCCTCTCATCTTCTCTGCAACAATCCCATTTTCATACTTACCCCAGCACTCTCCTCATTGCATTCTCTAGATGTCACAGTCCACCTCAAACGGGACCACTGTCAACCCCGTTCTTCCCTCTTCCACTAACTTGGAACACTGGCACATAGAAGATGGTCAGTAGATATGTGTCAAGTGACTGAATGATCTACCTTTTTGAACTTGGTGTGAGATAATAATAAATATCACAGGTTTATTTCCATGTATAAGGTACTGGGTTAAAAGCTGGTGTTCAAAACATGTCTGTAGATATCGTGCATTCAGACACAAGGAGGTGCATTCACCTGGAAGGATCTCTCTGTGTTTTCCTTCTTCCAGGTGTTCTGATTGGTCCCCATGAAGGGCCGTGCTGTGGCCAAGTCTTTTATCCCTCTGCCCTTCTTCCTGTAAGCCAGGTGTTCTCCACTCACCACTTTGGAGTTGGAGGAGTCAGCTGCTTTCTGCATACCTCCTGCCCTCTAGCACCAGGCTTTCATCCTTTAAAAGCAGGAAGGAGGCCAAATAAACTTTTCATCCAAATGACTTAAATTTTAGGCCTTTTCTTTTATAATAGGGTAAAAATACTTTTTCTGAATATCTTTCAAGGAATCCTTATTCCTTCCTGTCATATTGTTATTATGACGACCAAAGGCGTGTTTGATCACTGTAATAACATTCAGCTCTGAGTCTAGTATATTTTTAACACTTCCTCCCCCATAAAATTTCTGCTTTCATTGGAATTCAGGGTATCTCAACTTCTCCAAGGCAGAGTGAAACACCACCCCAACTTCTTACTTCCTCAATATTATAAAATTGTAATGATTGTTGCTATAAACTTATTATCCTTTCTGAAATATCTTCACAAATACTGTCTCTTTTGAGTTCTGCTGAAGCTTCTTATTCCTTATTGCTTAGAGCTGTGGCAATCGAGACTCAGAAATAGTAATTCACTTACCCAAGGTCACATAGCTGTTAAGTATTGGAGTCAAAGTTTAAAAACCTTCTTGTTGACTCACTTTTTTTCTCTGAAGACTTCTCTGAAGGCAAGACTGTGGTTTATAAACAAAGGAAAATAGAGCAGTCTGGTTGTGACACATTACGTCAAAAGGATGCATTAAGAGAACATTCTCTTGGTTGACAATGAATGGAAGAGTCCACAGAGACTCCAGGACGCAGAACTGATTGCTCCTCAATCACCACGCTTCGCATTCAGATAACACTCAGCCCCGTGAAATGAGACCTGGCAAAGCTTCCATCAGTGCAGGTGGCTGTAACTGGCAATGTGCTGATGCTGGGGTTCCAAAGTTATTTGTTTGTACAAATGGAGTCTTTGGGCCTCTGATAACCAGAGAGGGAAGTAAAAAAGATGGATTGCTGGAAAGCAAGTCTGCAGTGAAGCAACATGAGAGCATAACCATCCTGCTGATTGGAATAGCACTGTACTTTGTTGCCATGATCTGGGATCTGGGGAAATGAGCTCAACTAATTCTGCTGTGAAAAAAATAAATAGCTGTGAAAAGAAGAAAGCAAAAAAGCAAAGGAGAAAAGGAAAGATATAAGCATCTGAATGCAGAGTTCCAAAGAATAGCAAGAAGAGATAAGAAAGCCTTCCTCAGCGATTAATGCAAAGAAATAGAGGAAAACAACAGAATGGGAAAGACTAGAGATCTCTTCAAGAAAATTAGAGATGCCAAGGGAACATTTCATGCAAA
>SJYC01098738.1:0-11041 GCA_006408675.1 Madoqua kirkii | reverse complement strand
GGTTCTGCTTACATGGCCCAAAGCTTTATATGATGTAGACTTGGAGTCCCATTTCCTTTCATTTCTTTTTCTAGTTAAATCACTGTGTTTTCATAAAGGTAGGCTCAACTGCTGATATCGAGCAAAAATACCTGGGGAGAAGAATGGTCAATGGATTAAAACAAAAATTCCCCTCACCTGGTTTCTTCACAATGCCAGCCAAAAAAGTGTCTGATATCAACCTCCCCAAATCACAACAGCTTAACATGACAAACACATTTCTCTTTCTAGCAAGGTCTCTGGCTGGGGGGCTCTGTCACTAAGTTCCATGTCCAGAACTCGGTAAGCCCCACCAGGATGTGCAGGTCTGGAAATGTTGTTCCCGGATGGGCAGCCGTTTCCCAGCAGCCACTCCAGGCCACGGGACGGTGGCACAAGCAGGGGGCTCTGGTGATTCTGACAAACCCTGGGATGGTTGGAAACTGAACAGAACTGTTAAATTGCCAGGGAGAGGGGGAACTGACTGATAGGTGTTAGTGATCACTTGCTTTGTGCAAAGATCTAAACCACACGTTGTAAGGGAGATCAAGGGAAGAAAATAGGACCTTTGATTCTCAAAGAGACTTAAAACCAATGAGGGTAATAAATGTGCAACTGGGGAGCAACAAATTAGATGATAAACCTCCTCCCATTCTATTTTCCTTGAATTGTGTCAGCTAATTGACTTTTACAGAATATTGATGAACATCATGATTTATAAGACAAGTCCTCATCACAAAAATTTACACTGAAGACATTAATGAGCAGAGGCAGTATATGAACTGGTTAAGGATGAGCATTAAGGCAGACAGCCTGTGTTCAAGTGTTCAGTCTGCTACTTCCAAAAATGGATCCACTCTGTGCTTTGTTTTCTCATCCATAAAACAGAGGCTGTCCCTATGGTTTATTGAAAGGATTAGATGGATTATAAAGGTAAAACACTTAAACCATGCCTTGTAGGGAGTGATCACCAAGTAAATCTTGACTGTTGTTACTGAGTAATGTGGATAAAAATGCTGTAAAGGGTGTAGACCACAGGTAAACACTAGAATTCTTGAATGATTCCATTCGCAACATGTAAATCCTGTTCCCAGATGCCCTCTTCTTGGCGGCCTCTTGCAACTGCCCTGGCCTGCATTCCAGGCACTCCTTTGTGTTTTGCCCGCATCCTACAGAGTTTCTGTTCTGTACTCCTTACCTCTGGCTCCATCTGAACACATCTGTCCTGATTTCCTAGGAGAAGTGGAAGTATCTTATTCATTCATTTATTTATTTTTTACTGAAGGATATTTTATCCTTTTCCTAATTTGACGGTTTAGTTTCATTTCCCTAGTATAGCAGAGTGGGTTCCCATATCCCCATCAAGGGGTATTGGAAGGAGTAAGCCCTTAATTTCCAAGGGATCAGAAAAAGTGATACAGAGCTGTCAGGATTGTGGCAGGTGCAGGAAACTTTCCATGGCTGGTGGTTTTCTCTTTATTTGACCGGCTTGCTGTATGTCTGGTCTACACATTCAAAACTAGGCCCATCCTCTTCCCCAGTTCTCCTAATTGATCCTTTGCTCCTAACTGCTCCTCTGTTTCCCACCTGGCACATATTAGGCTATAAAGATTTACAGACTAAATGAATGAATGTCCTACATTTATTTAAGCAGTTAACTTTTTTGAGGTTAATTTGAACTTTTATTTGCAAGTATAACTATAGATGCTTGCAAACATTTTTGACCTAAAGCATACAATTTACATCACAATTCAACAAACACATACAGGTACATACACACACACACCTGAAACAAACGTTTTGCCAAAAATGTCTACCCTGAGTGTTCTTTCTAAGACTTTTTTTTTTTTTTGGAAGTTTCAGGTTTCTAAAAAAAAGTGACAGGAAGGTACAGGAATTTTCCATATGCCGTCTCCCCATGTCTAGCTTCTGACTCTTAACTATCTCTAATGTCTATCTTCTCATCATTGTTCACTATGACAATCACCTTCACCTTTAGGACACGATTTCACTTCCATGCAAGCCCAGGCTGTGTTCCCAAAAGCACCCCAGACAGTAACTACACAGGTCTCCTTACCCTCTTCTGCGGCATACCTTGCTCTGTTCCGCTTTCATTTCTGAAATCCCCGTGCTGATCTTTTACACAATAGATTCTCGGCAGGAGAATTATAGATGGGACACAGTCAGCTCTTAATGAGCCTCCTCAGCCCTCTGCCTCCTTTATGACCAGTTCCAAAGGTACCAAAGTTTTAGGCTGGGTTTGGCCAAATACAGCAGATCAAGGGGTATGGGGAGCAAAATGCACGTGAGAAGTGGAAAGCAAACACACTTAGGTATTGATAGGTACTGATGTGTCCAGAGAAGGAATGTGTACTCAACATATATTTCAACGTGCATTTCAAAGTCACAATGGGAGAGAAAAAAGAACTCCATCTTTGAAGTCAGAAAGGCCTTGCCTGAAACATCTCTGCTGCTAAATAATTTTGTAAACTTGGCAAAGTCACCTAATCTCTCTCAACCTCATTTTCCTTATCTGGAAAACTGGAGAGAGTAGGACTACAAAGTAGGCACATAAAACTCTCCACACTGTTTACTTGTCACATAGTCCATTTCCAATAAAAGTTAGTGATCACGAAGAAGTATTTTGTGATTTACTATTGTCAATCAGCTTTCATTTGAAAATCAAAGTTTCTCTTGTAATGTCATAGACGGATAAATTATTCCCCAATAAGTACTAATTAAACACCTATTATTTTCAAAACATAAGATAACTGAAACACAGAGCCTGCCCTCCCGGAACTAATTATAATGAAGTGAAACAGTTAGGTCCACAAATGACCCGGGCAGCAAGGTAAGTGCTGTGAGGTGGCATGTGCAAGGCTGGGTGAGAACTTCAGAAGAAAGGTTTAGCAGAGCCTAAGGTTGTCAGAGACCATGATACCTGCCCAGAGGAAGTGACGGTGGAGACAGATTTCACCAGAAGGGAGGAAATACCTATGAGAACTAGGAAGGAACACCATCCTGAGCAGGGGAAACAGCATGTGCAAAGAGCAGAAATTAGTAGCATGATGCATTCAGGGAACAGCAGACAGCTGGAGGTGACCAGAACACAGGCTTGGGAGGAAACGCAGGAGCAGATCACACAGGGCTCATTCACAGCTATCCTGCTGAAGATTCTGAACTTTATCCTCTGGGTAACAAGGACTTACTAAAAGACAATGATGGGGTAGGATTTGCATTTGGAATGTTTTCTTTAGATATTATAGAACATAGCTAGACCAATGCTTTCCAACTGTTTTCACATCACAGCACACACAGACTCAGGCAATAAAGGGATGGTTCACTAGGTCAGTGCCAAGACTGTCTAAGGTAAGAGGTAGCCTCAGCCCCACAGAGCTGGCCAGGGGGCTGAAAGGGTTTGCACATGTGTGACCTCCTCATAGCCCCACCGTGTGCTATGGCACTTGGGTTAGGAAGCAGTGGATTAGAGGAGAAAATGAAATGTAGGAATCATCCCAGGAAATGAACTACACAGAGGTTGTCTGGGTGAGTCCTATCTCATGAGCAAAATGTGGTAATGATCAGGGGCATAGAATGTTGTTATGAATGTTGTTCCATGCCAGTGGGCCTGGGGATTGATGGAATTTAATAAAATGCCATTTTCCATGGCATCAAACCTCTGAAAGAGCTGGATGGGATAAAATATATCTTCTTATTCTTTAATAAGTTCAATCTGTATCTCTGAAGAAGAGTGCTGAATGGCTGGATCAGCCCCTGACCAAACTGTAAAATAAGTGGGATTTATCCCAGGAATCTTGTCTTCCCATCTCCATCCTTCCCTGTGTACCCACAGCCCACTTGCTCTCTCTTTCCCTCCTATCACACCTGGTTCTGCACCTCGGATGCAGTCACTCATCCACAGGCACAAGTGTATCACTGCACATCCTCTCCCTGGAGTATGTGCATGAAAGTGGCATCTCATTGTTAAACACAGAGGCTGGTTTCCTTCTCAAGGTATTCAGGCTTTCAGGCCAAGGAAGAAAAGGTGGGCAAGTAGAGAGCCTTATCTTTCCATTCCTGAAATCGCACTAGGAAGGTGTCTCTAAAAACACCTGTGTGGTATTTGATAATTACCAAACATTTGGCCTTCCTAAAATCTTGATCAGAAGGTAGAGCAGAAGGGGATATGCCCATTTTGCAGAGAAAACTGCAATGTGGAGCAGTTCCAAGTCCTTTGCTTAAGGCCACATAGTTCACTCTTGGAATAACTTCTAGCTTGCCAAATGGCTGGGAAGAGGCGTACTCTTAGCCTTTCACCAAACTCTTCTGAATCAGTGCTCTTCAATTACATTTCCCCTGGGAACCAGACAAAACCAGTCAGCCCCACACAGTGAATCGAGGTCAATATATCCAGACAAACCTCCTCAGAGTTTTGTTTGTCCACTTGGTGGCCTTGGGTCCAGCAGCTTCCAGCCAGCTGGCAGGGGAACACAGCCACAAGGACAGAGGGACTTTGTCCTGAAAGGCTGAATGTATCAGTGTTGAGACTGAGATAGAGAGCCTGGGGAGTGGGAACCAAAAGGCACATTGTTGCGATCGGCTTGTTTAGCCTGATCTTTTGGAGAAAGCAGAAACTTTGTTTTTCTCATTTAAATCTTTTCCATTTATTTTTTTCTTGACCTCCTGACTTTTGAAGTTTAATTGCTAGTTTCTGTTTTTCAAAAACACAAGGGAAGATGTCGGACCTTCTAACGTATGAGGTGACCTTAAGTGAGATTTCTTGGGACCAAAGCCCTTTCACTGAACTTGGGAAATGAGCCATCCAGTCTCCGGTGGCAGCAGGTGGCGGAAAAGTGAAGGAGGGGCACTTTCCAACACAACACGATGGAGATTCTAAATACCAACAGCTTCCCCCAGCCAGGACACAGAGGCAAAGAGGGCATTGCCCCAGCTCTTTCAATACTGGCTTCCCTTTTTGCTTTTCAAGGCCATTTCTGACAGTCACATAAACCCAACTACATCAGTGAAAATACACTCAGTCAGAAGCCCAAAGTATGATGCATGCCTGCCCTTATCCTGTCTAGGATTGATAGCGTGAACCCTTTTCCTAAAGTCTTTGAATCTGTTCTGCTCAAAACAGATATTTGTACTTGGATTCACTAAACGTTAACTCTATAGTCCCACTTCCAAACCCTTCTCACCTTCCATACACCCAGGTATAATAGTTTTGGAAGGCTGGTCTCCTCTCCACCAATGCACTCCATCTTTCCCTGCTGCCGGTACCTGGACCAGCTGGACTGTCTGGGTGGGATGGGGTGACCGCTCCCTTTTCTCTACCTTGCTCTTTTAAGGGCAATAGTCAGAGGTGTACAGGAACCAAAAAAAGACCCACTGAAGCAACCCCCCCATATTGCTGATGTTCATGGCATTCTCTGGTCTCCTCACACCATGCCACACATCCTCTGGAATACAACGCCTTTCTGCAACCCATTTTTCCTTTGTAACTCTGCAAATCAACTTGCTTCCATCAAGGCTACAGCTTGCAAAGAATGCAGAGACAAGACTGAACATAAACATTTTCTCTTTCTTAAACTTTTCCTTTTTTTCTATGATGGTGAAAAGAGAATGGGAACAGAACGATTCTCAGAGTGACTTTCCATGGAGCATTGCTTTGAACTCTGACCAGGCAGAGTTCCCTCCATGTTTCTGCCCTTTCTCTCCTTCACAGAGTTCTGGCTCAAGGGGCCTCTCCATAGCACCATCTGTTCCTACTCAATGGGAACCAATCCTTTGTTGTGTGTGCATGCCTGAAAAGTCACTTCAGTCATGTCCAACTCTTGGCGACCCTATGGACTATAGCCCCCCAGGCTCCTCTGTCTATGGGATTCTCCAGGCAAGAATACTGGAGTGGGTTTCTGTGCCCTTCTCCAGGGGATCTTCCCGACCCTGGAATAGAATCTTCATCTCTTAGGTCTCCTGTGTTGGCAGGCGGGTTCTTTACCACTACCACCACCTGGATGATGAGAAAATCAAAGTGGGCCTGGTGGTCTGATCAGCCTCCTGGGACTTTGAAGAAAGCAGTTTGCCAGCTTCCAGGCTCACCCCTTTCTCCAAGAGGTCACAGGGCACAAGCTCAGCATTTTATAAAGATTAAACCTACTCTAATTTTCTTCCATGTGATGGTTTGCTAGGTAACAACCTTTTCTGTTGTCAAAAGAAAATTCAGAGAGCTTTACTTGATATGAGTATTTTATCGAGTAAGAAACAAACTGTTCATGAGCAGGGACACTGGGAACACAAAACTGGTATGACTCTCAGAAGCAGGATGTTACAGATGGCTTGTAAAGTGGAAATGAGGACCTTTACCATGGTTGGCTATTATAATGGGGATCTCCAGACATTAGAGGAGGTTAAAAGTTGTTATACTATTGCATATCATTTTATGAAGATGTCTTACATTTATTATTATCAGAGGCATTTGTAAAAAAAATATAGCCCAAATTAAATATTCCTTGTATTCATGAAATATGCAAGATGGCTTCACTTCTGTGGCTTAGCTGGTTTTGTCTGCCTAAGGGATCTTCCACCCTGACTGGTCTCCACTTTTTAATTTTAATAATTCTTCCCTTTTGGCCATTCTTTTCACAAGCTCAGGATGTGACCAAATAGTCCAGCATTGCTCTCAATACCATTGTTGATCTAGTTGCTGGGACAGAAAGTCATACAGTCGCTGTTTCCAATAGTTGTACTGCCATCCTAGACATGGGCAGTCAGATGACTGAGTTCTTTGAGCTGTCTAATGCTGATGGATATCATCTGATGTGCGGGTAGCTTCTGAAACAAATTTAAACTCTTGAAGAGGACACAATGAACCTGGGAGGTTAATATCATGACTATGATAAAAATAATAGTGAAGGACTGAAAACTCCCCAGACCCAGATATTGCTAGGAACTCAGATTTAACCGACTAAAGCAATCAAAGAAGTTGTAATCAGAGTCAAGTTCAATTTTTCAGAGACAATTTGTGCTTTTTTAGGTAATGTGTAATTAGGTTTCCACTTTCCTGAGTTATATACATAGACACAACATGCCGTATTAGCAATAACATATAATCTTTTTCATTCAGCCAGTAATTGGTCCAAGGTTATGCAACTGTCAAATACAACTCTGACTAAAGGTTTATAGAATTTATAAATTCTTTCTGTAATTGAAGATTAGAAGATAAGGCCTCTTTTAAGGAGGTTTAAATACAGTCTTTCATCGGTGATGTTTCCAATAAACTAAGACTCCTGGTTCTAATGTATGGGATATATTTTCTTCTTCTGAAAGCAGATCATAGAAATCTTTTTAGACTTGGTGGAAATGAGTCTTTGAATATTGTGTTAGTGCCTTATATTACTGAAGAGTGAAAGCGTTAGTTGCTCAGTAGTGTCCTACTGTTCGTGACCCCATGGACTGTAGCCCTCCAGGCTTCTCTGTACATGTAATTCTCCAGGCAAGAATACTGGAGTGGGTAGCCATTTTTTCTCAGGGAATCTTCCCAAGTCAGGGATCAAAACCAGGTCTCCTGCATTGCAGGTAGATTCTTTACTGTCTGAGTCATCATTGAACTATGTCATAATTATTTAGGGCACAATAAATATGGAGATGTTTCACTTCAGGAGGTAATGCTGTAGGCAAGCTTCTATCTGGGTTAAAAGTCATTGGTGTGAGGAATCAGGTATTAAATAAGAGGGATTTCTATAGATACAAAAGAAAAATAAAGTGTAATATTTAGAGCAAATCATAAACTGCTTCTAAGTCTAGAGAGCAGTCAGTGAAGAAATTTTTTAATTTGAGCTCAAAGCATCTTTAGATAGTGAATGGGAATGGAAGCTTCAAACTGATGGATTTTCTTGGTTTGCAATTTGAATGTCCTTGGTTTTCTGTTGAACTCTCTGGCAGCCCACACTGAAGTACAAACACAGAGAATGTTGTACATACTTGATCAGTAGTGATTTCCTGGAAGTTTACAGGTAAATAATAAAACCTCAACAACAATGATCACAAAAAGTATCTGGTAACAGGAGCACTTACTGTTGTTGCTCACTCAGTCATGTCCAGCTGATTGCGACCCCATGGACTGAAGAATGCCAGCCTTCCCTTTCCTTCACTCTCTCCCAGAGTTTGCTCAAACTCATGTCCACTGAGGCGGTGATGCCATCCAACCATCTCATCCTCTGTCACCCCCTTCCTTCTCCTGCTCTCTATCTTTCCCAGCATCAGGGTCTTTTCCAATGGTCAGCTTTCACTCCAATCATAAAGAAGGGCAATGCCAAAGAACGTTCAAACTACCACACAACTGAGCTCATTTCACATGCTAGCAAGGTAATGCTCAAAATCCTTCAAGCTAGGCTTCAACAGAATGTGAAACAAGAATTTCCAGACATACAAGTTGGATTTAGGAAAGGCAGACAAACCAGAGATCATATTGCCAACATCTGCTGGATCATCAAAAATAAAAAAGGAAATTTCAGAAAAACATCTACTTCTGCTTTATTGACTATACTAAAGCTTTTGACTGTGCAGATCACAATAAACCATGGAAAATTCTTAAAGAGATGAGAGTACCAGTCAACCTTATCTGCCTTCTAAGAAACCTATGCAGGTCAAAAAACAACAGTTAGAACCAGACATAGACCAATGGACTGGTTCAAAACTGGAAAAAGAGTATGTATGTCAAGGCTGTATACTGTCACTCTGCTTATTTAACTTCTATGTAGAGTACATCATGCAAAATGTCAGGCTGGATGAAGCACAAGCTAGAATCAAGATGGCCAGAAGAAATTTCAATAACCTCAGGTATATAGATGACACCACCCTACTGATAGAAAGCAAAGAGGAACAAAAGCCTCTTGATGAAGGAGCACTTACAGTTTTCTACTATTCTTTTCAATTTTTTACTATTCTGTAGTCACTTTATTTTTATAAAAGACAATCACAGTAAGACTAATTTATTTGTAAACAAATCTAGTATCATTACATTTGACCTGATTATTTACATAGTGAAGCAAGAATAGTGAGTCTATGCATATTATCAAATATGATATTCCAGGCAAAGTGTTGTTAATATCCAAGGGGCTTTCCTGGCTCCATAAACCTTAGTCCTTTAAAACTGTCTCGTAATAAGGAATCTAAGATTATATCTTTAAAAGTCTCTTGAGGCTAAGAAGCTAAGCTAATGACTTGCCCAATTTTATCTTGTTGTAAGGAATACAATTTCTTATTAAACTAAGCTAAATTGCCATGAAACCTATATTGCCATCAAAAGAAGAATACTCAGTGAGAGTATTCTGGAGGGATCAGGTAAAGAGAAAAAGTATTTTATATTGTTTATAAAATGTATTTTATGGGATGAAGTGAGAGGTGGAAGGAAAGTTCAACAGGGAGGGGACATATGTATACCTATGTCAGATTCATGTTGGTGTGTGGCAGAAATTAACACAATATTGTAAAGCAATTATCCTCCAATTAATAATAAACTTTTTAAAGTGTATTTTACCAAACAGGTATAAATTATGGCTAGGAAACAGAAAGGGAGACAGAGATTTAAGATTGAGGGGATAGAGTGGGCAGGTTTGTTAAAGCTAGAAAACAGATCATTGAAGAACCAGTAATGTTTTAAACAGTCATAAAAATTGTAATCACCTCTAATAGTTAATTCAGTTCCATGTAACTAATTCTTGTTTTGCTTGATTAGTAGTTTTAAGACTCAACTGTTATTTCCAGTAGAATTTTAGAAATCCTTACCCAGGTCACTGTTACAATCCAAAAATTATCAGAAACCTGTATGTGAGAGTACTTTTCAGGGTCTTTCCATTAATCTCTTGCAGTTTTGTATCACAGATGCCTGCAAAAACTTTCAGGAAATCATGAAAGTGAAACAGTAACAGTAACTGGCCTATAATTATACTGGCTATGGATAAAGATCCAGTGAGAGTTCATGATAATGCAATTGACAAAGGAATTTGGTTATTTTTGTGACATATAGTATTTGAAGATAACAACCTGAATTATGACTGACTATCTGGACTTAAGGACAGTGAAAAATTTTACAGAATTTTGTATAGTTTGGGGGACATTAGTAATACATACCCATGCACATACCAGATTAATCATCACTTTCATTTGACAATGTTTCTAATGTAACTGCACATATCAGATAAGCCTATTCATGTAATATTTCTCCTTTTCTAAGAAAATAGAATAAATCTTTTGAGATCTTCCAGGGACCCTATGGAAAAACCCAAAAAGACTTTATTCAAAATTGATTTGGAGAAGTTTGTCAAAAATGTCAAAAGACTTAAAACACTTATCAAATAGGATCATAGGTCACTGTAAAGGAACAGTCATTCAATCAAAGTGACAAAAGATTTCAAAAGCAAATACAGAAAATCACATAATTATTTTTTAAATTCTTTGAACAGTGAAAAGACTCAGTTTTTCTCAATAATCAAGGATCTGATAAAGACAATGTGTACAGGAAATAATTTTTGATAAACCAAAGAATCTTTGTTTCCTAGGTAGGTCACAAGAAGAAAACTTTTTATAATCCCTTATTAAGAGCAGAGCAATAATTCAAGAAATTTTCTCATTTTAACAGAAAGAAAATTAAACTCTAGGTTTTCTATGAGTATATTGTGGAGCACATTTTAAAAACTCATAAATAAATCTATTTAACTTCAATTAGCCTTGATCTTACAATAAATAATATCCTTTCTAAAACCTTCTGCAACCTTCTATATCCATTTATATTTTGCCCTATTTCTTTTTTTCTTTTTCATTCTGCAGCAACCAGGTATTTTATTTTAGGACAACACACTTCTTTAAAAACATATCCACCTTTCCTGCCATTCTTTATATACAAAGCTGTTTCCCATCATTCTTACTGTTTCTGTTTACTTTTATATATTGATTATAAATTTTAGCTATCAGTAGCCTCTATTTTCCAGTGAAAACTAAGAAGCAAGCAATTAAGAATTGT
>SJYC01098736.1:0-19895 GCA_006408675.1 Madoqua kirkii | reverse complement strand
CATATTGAGTGCAGCACTTTCACAGCATCATCTTTCAGGATTTGAAACAGCTCAACTGGAATTCCACCACTCCACTAACTCTGTTCATAGTGATGCTTCCTAAGGCCCACTTGACTTCACATTCCAGGATGTCTGGCTCTAGGTTGGTGATCACACCATCATGATTATCTCGGTCATGAAGATCTTTTTTGTTTAAGACTTACTATAAAACTACAGTAATCAAGAAAGTACAGCACTGGCAAAGGGATAGACTCAGATCAATGTAACAGAATAGAGAGTCTAGAAATCAACTCACAGAATTAGGGCTGATTGATTTTTGAGAAAGGGAGAAAAAGTAATTCAATGGCAAAAAGATAATCTTTTTTAAACAAATAATTTTGGACTCTTGACAAAAAAGAAGCTTGACCTAAACCTCACACAAAAATTAACCTGAAATCCAAAATGGATCATAAATCTAAATGTAAAACATACACTGGAGAAAATCTATCACCTGGAGGTCAGCAAAGTTCTTAGATATATCATTAAAAGCATTACCCATAAAAGAAACAACTGATAAGCTGGACTTCATCTAAATGTTTGCTCTGCATAAGATATTATCAAGAGAATGAAAAAGAAACCACAGACTGGGAGAAAGTATTTGTAAATCACATATCTAAGAAGGAACATGTATCCAGATTACTTTTTTAGAAAACTCCTAGAACTCAACAGCAAGGAATCAACAGCAAAAAAGTCAGGGTACTTTACTTCACCAAAGTACCTCACACTGGTCAGAACGGCCATCATCACTGTGTGTGTGTCTGTGTGTGTGTGTGGTGGTTTTATTCCCAGTGTTTAAAGGAGTCTTCACACCATCTTCCTTTGTGGCTGTGTCAGTTCACACTCCCACCAGCAGTGCAAGAGCAGTCCCTTTCCTCCACACCCTCTCCAGCATTTGTTGCTGTCGACTTTTCGATGGTGGCCATTTTGACCACTGTGAGGTGGCAGGCACTTCACCAAAGAAGATATAAGAATGTCAGAGAAGCATATGAAGAGATGCTCAACCTCCGTGGCCAGTAAGGGAAAAAAAAAAAGAAAATCTCAATGTGATAAAACCACACATCTATTAGAACAGCTGAAAACAAAATTGACACTGCCAAGGGCTGACATGGATGTAGCGCACTGGGAACTCTCACATACAACTAGTGAGACGGCACAGTTATAAAGCTGCTGTACAAAACAATCTGGCAGTTTCTCATAGTTACATTTATATTCACCATATAACCCAGCAATTTCACTCAAAGATACTTATCCTAGAAAAGTGAAAATGCATACTCCTACAAAACCCTGAACATCAGTGTTTACAGTAGCTCTATTCCTGATCCCTCAAAAATGGCAACAACCCAAATGTCCTTTAGGTGAATGGGTAAACAAACTGTGCTACATATATGTATATATATACATATATGTATAGGTATATAATGTATTTATACCAGTTTGTATAATGTATTTAGACATTACATATATACATATACACATGTGTATATATACATATGTATATATGTATATATACATATACACGTATGTATATACACATATGTATATATACATATACATATATGTATATATACATATACATGCATGTATATGTACATATATGTATATGCACATATGTATACATATACACATATGTATATACATATACACAGTGAAATCTACTCAGCGACAGAAAGAAACAAGCTACTGATAAAGAAAACAAAATAGATGAAGCTTAATTGAAAAGCACTGATGGAAAAAAAGCTAGTCTCAAAAGGTAATATACTGGGTGAAATGAAGTGAAGTGAAGGCGCTCAGTCGTGTCCGACTCTTTGCAAACCCATGAACTGTAGCCCACCAGGCTCCTCCACCCGTGGGATTCTCCAGGCAAGAATATTGGAGTGGGTTGCCATTTCCTTCTCCAGGGGATCCTGACCCAGGGATAGAATCCAGGTCTCCCGCATTGCAGGCAGACGCTTTAACCTCTGAAGTAGTACCATTTATATAATTTATATATTAGAGTGTGGGAAGGGTATCAGTGTGACTTCAAAGGGATAGCACAGGGAGTTATATGGCAGTGGAACTGTTCTGCATCCTGAATGTGGTGGTAAGGTTTATATGAATCCACGCACCTGCTCTGCCACTCAGTCATGCCCCACTCTCAGCAACCCCATGGACTCTAGCCTGCCAGGTTCCTCTGTCCATGGGATTCTCCAGGCAAGAATACTGGAGTGGGTTGCCATTTCCTTCTCCAGGGCATCTTCCTGACCCAAAAATCAAACCTGAGTCTCCTACGTTGGCAGGTGGAATCTTTACCTCTGCACCCCCTGGGAAGCCCTATATGAATCTATCTATGTGTCAAAACTCTTGGAATTGTACATATATGCTCAACCTGTACATTAGTTTGGGGAAAAAATTTTACTTGTCACACTGCTGTGAGAACTCAAAAGTGAGAGCATGTGGTAAACAGCCTTGAACAATAGCTGTACATAGTAAGTCTGCACCAAATGTTAGCTCAGTCCCCCGATTTTTCTCCCTTTCAGCCAAGGCTAAGCCCTTTTCCAGGGGTCCATGTCCCCATGAACTAGAAATTGTGTGCTTTTTACAGTTCAGAATTGAAAAAGTCTGGTGGAGATTGCATCCTACCAGCAGTGACCCAGCTCCTCACCACATTTAGTCTAGCTAGTGCAAAGACTCCGTTTAACAGGAACATTTATTTCTTAGATCAATGGGTATTTTCAAAACAGGAAATGTCAAGAGTCAAGACAGAGATTTCATTCCTAGAGTAAAATGAAATATAGCCCCTGTTCAGAAAATTGGAGACATGACCCTCTTTGTTAAATGTAAGGTATCAATATTATTACACTTTTGTTTTCAAAGCTGCTAGTGTGTCACACACAGTTAATCTAGAAATTATCATTTTTAGATTGTAACATTTTTAATGAAGGAAAGAGTCCTTGTATTTCTACTGACCACTGCTATTTTATTTCTACCAGTTAAGTACCATAGACAAATAATGCTTTGCTTGTACTACAATGTAGGAACTACCTATTCAGGATTGCTCTGTGCTAGCAGTATCAAGAGAAGAATAATATGGGCTTAATACTTACTTTATGTTCTTCTGATACAAAGTGGAAGTATTTATCTTGATTTTTGGCAAAATCTCTGGTCCATATTCAAAAGAAACAATGCCAAGTAATGCTTTCTTCTTATCCTCACAGAGGAAATTAAATTTTTAGGGAATATTTCTGTCAAAATACATGTTGCTCTTAAGGATTAGGTACAGATATCATCAGATTATTGCCTTAAAGATTAAACAAATCAGTCTTTAAAATCCTGTAATAAATAACATACTTATTATCCAAGGAGTGATTTTGGATCCAGGACTGCATTCTGAGCACTGTCTTACTTGCTTTACTCCAAATCTATTTTAGATAGTTTTAAGCATTTGTTCTTGTCTCTAACAGGGTTCATTTGAACATTTGATATTTGCCTTTTACAGAGTCAGTAAAAGATAATTATTCAATGCATATGCTTTCTGATTAAATGTGTGAAACTCCTAAATAGAAAACGGAAATTAGTTTTAAGTGCATTATGAAAGACTTAAATTTATCTTTGGTTCATGGTGCAGCAATGAGGTTTTTTTGTTGCTGTTCTTGTGGTTATATCTCTTCAGTGACTGTCACAGTCAAGTGGCACCCATAGATTCCAGAAGGAAGTTTATCCCTATTTAATCCTCCTATATCTGAACAGAAGTTGCCCCAAACTGACCTTTACATGACAGTCGTCTTTCATTATTGCATCTTGAGCTGAATGTTGTCAATAAAAAATCACAGTTAAACCATGTTGACATTAACCAAGGGGACTGAAAGAGCCGCTTTAGAGGCACAATATATTTGCCATTTTATCGGATGCTGTCTGAGACCCTGATGAGTCATTAAAGTGGAATTCTGTTTATTCACTCTGACAGAGTAAGAGTAGCCCTGAATTCTATCTAGACCAAGACCCTGAATTCTATTCCAAACCCAATTCTTAATTATTACAATTCTTTGATTATTCAAAACCAATTCTGAATTAATAATAATTTTAAAAGACTGACCTTCAGGGGAATTTCTGGTAATCTCTCTCCTTTCACTTTCTTGAGGCATCATTGTGTTTTCCCAAATTTCCAGAACAATCTCAAATGACTGCCGGTCCCACCCCCCCACTTTGAATTAATTTACATGGTACTGCTTTTTAAAGGAATATCTAAGTTCCTATATATTTTATCCTCATTCATTCCACTTACCCCCATGAAAATCTTACTAGCTCTCATTCCAATCTCATACCTCTAATTATGTGTGTGTGTGTGTATGAATTTACATATACATATGTGAGCTTGGGCTTTGGGGACTAAACTGAGTTTGAAAATCAGATCTGCCACTGTGCTCTTGATCAAGCTACTACACCACTCTTAACTCAATGCTCTCATCTATAAATGGGTACAAGTAATAGTTACATACTTCATAAGGTGGTTTTGAAGATTATATTAGATAATACAAATGAAGCATTTAGCATAGTGCCTGACACAGCAGGCACTAAAAACTGTCATTGTATCATCACCATACACTGTGTACTATAATTATAGGATTATATACATCACAATAAAATTAAAATCGGTAAGGCAATAAATGTATCTTGCTTACCATTGCTTTTCCCAGAAATTTAATGTGTGTCATGTAGTAGCTGATCAATAGAAAATTTATAAATCAATGACTGTATATGGTGGGCTTCCCTGGTAGCTCAGATGGTAAAGAATCCACCTGCAATGCAGGATACCTGGGTTTGATCCCTAGGATGGAAAGATCCCCTGGGGAAAGGCATGGCAACCCACTCCAGTATTCTTGCCTGAAAAATCCCCACGGACAGAGGAGTCTGGCGGGCTACAGTCCATAGGTTGCAAAGAGTTGGACATGACTGAGTGACTAAGCACAGCATTGCACAACTTTGTAAAAATCTTTCCCATCATGCCAACTCCCTAACTACTGATCAAGGCACCTTGCTGCTGGTTCTTTCTGTCTCCCCTATAAAGCAAGAGTTCTCAGTCTTCACTATGCCCGAGAATCACCTGGGAAACTTTTATAGTAGGGATGCCTGGTTGCACCTGCCCGCCTCCCCCCAACGATAGGTGTGGCTCAGGCACTTATAGTATGTAAAAGACAACAACAACAAAAACAGCCCTAAGTGATTCTCTTATGCACCCAAGGTTGAGGACTTTTGGATTCTTAAACATCCAAACCCTTCAGACTACCTTTTCAAGAACCAGAAATCCCAAACACAAAGCCTTAAGACACAAGACAGGAGAACAGACCAGCATGAATGAAATCTGACCAACCATGTCAGCCATTACTCAACTGTAGCCAATTATACTCTTGTGGGAATGGAGCCCAGTGTTGCAAGATCTTCTAAGTCTTCAAGCGAAGCCACAGATCTGCAGTTTTAGATGAACTTTCACAATGTGAAGAGCTGGCAACCAATTCAAACTTCTTTAAAATACTGTGTGGGCTGAACAAAACATGTCTTGTGCTAGATTCCATTCATGGGCCAATAATTTGCAGTTTTTACTTTATACCAACTGCTCTCCCACATCCTAAGAAACCTTTTCTATATTCACCAAGTCTGTGTTAAATTCCTGGAAAGTTAAATTCCTTATTCATCATTCATGAAATGATGAATGATGAAAATGATGTATGCTCCAGGTATTTTGAACAAAATTGATTGGTATGATTGGCATAATTTTAAAAGGCAAACAATTCTGTGATTTAAAGTAAGAGATGTTCAAATGCCTAAAACTTAAAAGTAACTGCCATCATAAGCAATACCTCCCATCTACTAACATGCATTAATATGGGAAATATGCAAAGCTCTGTTGAGATGAGGCCCTTTGGAATACAGACAAGTGGCGTGGTTCCTGCTTTATGGAACCATTCCATATACTTAGGGAAACTAAGACATACGCCCATGGGATTTTGACACATATACAACACAAGCCATGTATTAATGGTGGGGGCCTGGGTAGTCTGAGTTTCTATGCAGGAAGTGGTAGAACATCTCTCTGAAAGGCAAGTGGAGGCAGAATGTGGAATGCCTCAAATGGATGAAAAATGAGTTAAGATTCCTAGAGGTGCTAGTGAGCAATTGAAGGGGCTTTGAGTGTCTTTAATCTTCGTTGACTTTTTTTCTTTTGTTTTGTCTTGTTTTGCAGTAGGAGAGTATTCAGAGCAGTGTTCAGAGGAACACAGTGGTCTTAGATGAGACAGATTAGACAGTGGAGACCAGAGGAGGAAATTCTGTTAGAAGGTCATAGTCAAGGCTGCAGACATGAGTGGATGAGGGTCTGGCCTGAGTGGTGGCGGAGGGATGGGAAGGAAAGGGCAGGTTGAAGTGATTTTAACCTTGACCTGATAAAAAGGAGGGCTAGCTATCATTCAGTAATCCTGTACAATGGGCTTTATCCTGTGATGAGCGCTTAATGTAAAGTGATTCCTTTTGCTTTACACAGAATATGACTGAAATAGGAGAGCATTTGAAGAGGATCCACTATATAACCACAGTGTGAAATCTATCTTCTAGGGCTTTAGAGATTTATCGGGCCCAACTCTCTCACTTTATTGATTGGACTTGACTTTTCTCAGTTATTTGCATACTTTGTAGCACATCCAGAATAGAACTCAGATTTCTAAGTTTTATCCTTAGTGATATTTTCTTTTTATCATGTTGCTTCTTCATCCTGAGCTCTAATATAAATGAGTTATCAATCAAGCATTAGATTCAGGTAAAAGATGATGAAAGTGAACAGCTGAAAAAATGAAAGTGAACAGGTGATAAAATGTGGTGTAAAGTGTAATTTCAAAGCCACTTGGTGCAAACAAGAGGTTGGGTGGGGAGTGAGTCAGGAAAAGAAGTCTCTGCAACCTTGACGTAAAGGTTATGCAGAGGAGGAGATAAAGTCAGCAATGATATACAGTTAGCAGGAAAGCCTCATCCCTTTTATCAGTCCAGCACAGATGCTGAGATAAGGGGACATAAATGGAAATAAAAAGAAAGCAGATTCAAAACCGCTATTAGAAATTCCTATTCACTGGAAGATGATAAAAGTGAAGAATCACCATTGTCAGAAGGTCGATGATGGGAAATCCCCAGGACTTGGTAGACAGTGAGGTGTCACTGAAGTAGAGTTTGGAGTGGCACCCGCCCCGTGAGTGTCTACCCTACAACTACACTTTCTCTCCCAAAGAAAACATCATGGTATGTGAGTTGATACAATGGCACGTGGCAGTGTCTACATGAGACAGGTTGAGTTCAGTTTGGTCACTCAGTAAAGTCTGACTCTGCGACCCCATGGACTACAGCACGCCAGGCTTCCCTGTCCATCACCAGTGCCTGGAGATTGCTCAAGCTCATGTCCATCAAGTCGGTGATGCCATCCAACCATCTCATCCTCTGTTGTCCCCTTCTCCTCCTGCCTTCAATCTTTCCCAGCATCAGGGTCTTTTCAAATGAGTCAGTTCTTCACATCAGGTGGCCAAAGTATTGGAATTTCACCTTCAGCATCAGTCCTTCCAATGAATATTCAGGACTGATTTCCTTTACTTTTGACTGATTGGATCACCTTGTAGTCCAAGGGACTCTCAAGAGTCTTCTCCAACACCATGGTTCAAAAGCATCAATTCTTTGGCGCTCAGCTTCCTTTATAGTCCAACTCTCACATCCATACATGACTACTGGAAAATCCATAGCTTTAACTAGATGGACCTTGAGATGGATTATCTGGAAGTTAAACTGAATAGAAGGTCAATGGGAACTGAACGTCTAGGCAAGCAGACTTTGCCTCCTTTAGCCAGTCTTTTGGCTAGTATGCAGATAATCCCTGTGACTGGGGCTCCGATTTGCAAATCTTTCTTCTATCTCAAACTACACCAAAAGGAAAAGCCAAATTACCCTCTCTGTCCTGAATTGCTCTCAGCTTGTGTGCTACTGCTGCTGCTGCGTCACTTCAGTAGTGTCTGACTCTGTGTGACCCCATAGATGGCAGCCCACCAGGCTCCCCCATCCCTGAGATTCTCTAGGCAAGAACACTGGAGTGGGTTGCCATTTCCTTCTCCAATGCATGAAAGTGAAAAGTGAAAGTGAATTTGCTCAGTCGTGTCCAACTCTTAGTGATCCCATGGACTGCAGCCCATCAGGCTCCTCCATCCGTGGGATTTTCCAGGCAAGAGTACTAGAGTGGGGTGCTATTGCCTTTTCTGGTCAGCTTGTGTGAAGTGAAGTTGCTCAGTCATATCCAACTCTTTGCAACCCCATGGACTGTAGCCTACCAGGCTCCTCTGTCCATGGGATTTTCCAGGCAATAGTACTGGAGTGGATTGCCATTTCCTTCTCCAGGGGAATCTTCCCGACCCAGGGATCAAACCCAGGTCTCCCTCATTGTAGACAGACTCTTCACCGCCTGAGCCACCAGGAAAAATCCTTGTTTAGTGAGAACTAAATAACAGGGGAGAAAACAGGAACAAGGATGTTTTCTATTCCTTCTGCCATTTAAGCTCAGAATACATTTCTCTCACGGACAGAGGTCTACAGAGAAAGATTTGGGGAAGACACAGAGACCACAGCATACTGATCAGAATGGATTCGGTAGGGTACAACAAGAAGGAGGTCTCTTCTTTACTGCCACTGCCAGGCAAACCTGCTCCATTGACTTGGCTTCCACATCCCAGATGAAATTCAGGACACGTGCCATAGCTGTTATACTCTCATAAATGTCACAAAAGTCTAGTGCCAACTGTTATTCAAGGTCCCCTCTTTCATACTATTTAAAGCCTCCCTATTCCACTGCTCAGAGTAGTTCTGAGGGAGCAGTTCCTTCCTCCTACCGGCTTCTGGAAGTCCACTCCAGAGAGGTTTTCTTTTGGGGTCTGGTCACTATTCAGGCAAGTCCCTTCTTTTCAGGATGAGAGGCCAGTTCCTTTTGGCTGGTACAGGCCTGGCTTCTGGGAAACCCACACATTTGTCACGCCTCTCTCCCAAAGCAGCTGGCCATTTCTCACCTTTAGAGGCCAGATTTTTGTCATAAGCCAGGCTCTGTATCACCCAGATGTGCAGGAAATGACTGACAAACTCTTTAATTAGTCCTCCTAATACCTCCCACATTTGGCTAAAGGTGAAGAACAAGCGTCTCCTCCACACCAGGAAAGAAAAGAACACTGACACCTCTATCCCAAGAAACCTCCATGAAAGCCTTTGCAATCCCAATGTAGAGTTGGCATTTTCACACAGAGCCTGAAGGTGGGTACAGGGCCAAGGACATAGCATCCCACATCTAGGCAGTTAAGACATGCCAGGATGTGGCGAATTTTTGTTTAAAGCTTAAAGTCCAGTATATAAGGGAGCCAGTTCTTCCTACCTTCCCACCTCTTCCTTCCTGCTATTCACTGCCCACTGGTTTCCTGACTCATGTGGTAAAGTGAAAAATACACCCAATTAGATGCCCAGATGATTTTACCAGTGAGATAGTCATCTCCTGGGTCATGGTGAAGAGCCAAATCAAGTTAGCTATACTCTTTTATTTCCCCAGATGATTTCCTCATTTAATTCAATCCACCCCCTTGGATAGTTTTCCTAAACACATTCCCAGAAAGTTAATTAGGATGGCGGTCTGACCTAAAGACTGTGAAATACAACAACTCTTGGCATTTCGAGGTCAGGATGATGATCAATTTCTTTTTGTATGCCCTGTGCCAAGCTGTTCTCACTTTAATTTTTTAAACTCATGTGAAATTCAAAGAACACAGACAGCAGTGTCATTTACACCTTGGGCCATCATAAAAAGGCAGCTTCCTCAAAAAGAATATTGGCTGTTTGCCAAACTGCCAAAAAGCTTTTTATGGGATCTTTTAAACTATTCTCCTTTAATCCACAAAGAGGAATTAAATCTGGCCAAGGGTGAATCGACCACCGAAGAAACAAATTGCTTTGAAGAGAGACAGTTCAAGGGAATCCTAAAGCTTCCCCATTTCAGAAAAGTGAAAAATAAAAATAAACCCCACCCACCCCATTTATCATGGAAGAGACATGAAGTAACTTGCAATATAGTGAAGAAAATTTTCTTTTGGGAGTCATAATGATGAATTGTGTATCTACAAAACTTGTCTAGACAACTTTATGCCCCCTTACAGAGTGTGAAAGTTGCCATCTGACATGAAGGGTATTATGATATTTTTAAATAGCTCTGTTTAAAAACAGACATAAATAAATGATGCTGAGGATATGGCCTGGTGAGAATTTCAATCTTGAAAAACTAATTATGAAATATTTCAAGTATGAAGCATACAAATGATATCATAAACACTCATGAAGTACCACTCAGCTTTCCCAGATCTTAACATTTGGTCAAAATGGTCAGATCTTTTTGAAAAATACAAAATACTTGAGAGTTGTGTTTCACTCCTTTTCCTTGTCACAGAGGTAAACACGGTGCTGATTTTGGTGTTGTATTTCTCAGAAGTTTCCTTTTGATAAATCTGTATGCATCTCTAAACTGAAGAAACAAATTGCTTTGAAGAGAGACAGTTCAAGGGAATCCTAAAGCTTCCCCATTTCAGAAAAGTGAAAAATAAAAATAAACCCCACCCACCCCATTTATCATGGAAGAGACATGAAGTAACTTGCAATATAGTGAAGAAAATTTTCTTTTGGGAGTCATAATGATGAATTGTGTATCTACAAAACTTGTCTAGACAACTTTATGCCCCCTTACAGAGTGTGAAAGTTGCCATCTGACATGAAGGGTATTATGATATTTTTAAATAGCTCTGTTTAAAAACAGACATAAATAAATGATGCTGAGGATATGGCCTGGTGAGAATTTCAATCTTGAAAAACTAATTATGAAATATTTCAAGTATGAAGCATACAAATGATATCATAAACACTCATGAAGTACCACTCAGCTTTCCCAGATCTTAACATTTGGTCAAAATGGTTCAGATCTTTTTGAAAAATACAAAATACTTGAGAGTTGTGTTTCACTCCTTTTCCTTGTCACAGAGGTAAACACGGTGCTGATTTTGGTGTTGTATTTCTCAGAAGTTTCCTTTTGATAAATCTGTATGCATCTCTAAACATATTTTGAAATATGGATCTTATTATTATTTGAATATGGTGAAAATATTAGCCACTCAGCCTGGTAGCTCAGAGGTTAAAGCATCTGCCTGCAATGCGGGAGACCTGGGTTCGATCCCTGGGAAGATCCCCTGGAGAAGGAAATGGCAACCCACTCCAGTACTCTCTCCTGGAGAATCCCATGGAGGGAGGAGCCTGGTAGGCTACAGTCCAAGGAGTCCGCAAAGAATCGGACACAACTGAGCGACTTCACTTCACTTCTTCATGTTTCTTTGAGACCCCATGGGCCATCAGGTTCCTCTGTCCATGGAATTCTCCAGGTAAGAATACTGGAGTGAGTTGCCATTGCCACCTCTAGGGGATCTTCCCAACCCAGGGATTGAACCTGGGTCTCCTGTATTGCAGGCATATTCTTATCATCTGAACCAGCAGGGAGGCCATGGGTCTTATGATTATTCGAGTATGGTGAAGTCATGTTATATTCACAGCTCCCAGAGAAAGGGGGACTGTGAGGAAGCACCAGGGTTTGTCATGTGGCAAAGGGACCTGGGGGAAAATAGGCAAGAGCTTTTATTGTGGCTCCCAAGGTGGGGGGGTGGAGGAGGGGACAGGGTAAATAGGTTTAGGATTGGCTGGTTTAGATTACTTCAGGGTACTCTGCAGTGTAGGAGCTTCCCGAGGGTGATTAGGGTAGAGAAACAGAGGCTTAGAGTGTAAGGGCCCCTTAAAAGAAGTGGTGTGTGTTGGGGATGGGGTGGGGCAAGGGGGTGGATTAGCTGGTTTGCATAAGAAACACATGCTCTGAGGCCAGTTGTTTGCTGTCCCTAGGAATTAGCCCTGGGAGGGGTAGTCCTTCCAGAATCAACAGACCTCAAGATCTCAAAACATCAAAAATACAGAATGAAAAAAACACAATTCATATAAAACAATTGTTTTATTTTGCATGTTGTTAACCTTTATGAAAATCATATCATACTCTACATATTGCACATATAATTCACTTTTTTCCTCAACATTCTGCTTTCAGAATTTATCCAGATTTTTGAATGCAGCTCCAGCTAGTTTGTTCCTTTTCACTGCTTTGTAATTTGGTGTTGTGTCAGTATATCACAATTGATTAGCATATGTTCATTCTCTTGTTTATGAAGATTTGTTTCCAGTTGTTTTTTTTTTTTTTACAAATGATGTTGCAGTGGTTAATCTTTTACCTGTCTCCAGGTGCATATGTGGCCAGGAGACATGAAATAACTGGATCCAAAGGCATTTTTTTCTTTGACTTTAATACATTTTGCCTAGTGGATACTGAAAGTACTCATAGCAAATTATCCTTCCATCAAGAGTGTAGAAAATGTCCTAATATTCCACTGACTCACCAGCACTGCTACTGTGAAGTATTCCTTATAGATTTTGTCAGTATGATGGTATTTAAAGGCATCTAATTATTGTTTAAATTTGCATTTTCTTAATTACTAGTGAGGTTGAGCATCTTTCATATGTTTATTGGCCATTTGCATTTTCTCTTATATGAATTGCCTGTTCTTATCTTTTGCCAATTTTTCTATTGGGTTGTTTGTATTTTTCTCAGTATTTTGTAAAGTTCTTTGTACTTTGGATGCTAACCCTTGTTAGTGGTATGTGTTGCAAATATCTTTCCCCAGTCTCCTTACCAATTTTATCTTTGTTTTTGAGAAATGTTAAGTTTACTATTGTAAGAAACGCCGCGGGAAGGAAAAGCCACGGGAAGGAAAAGCCACCTCTAAGGACCATCGATGGAAACCTTTATTGGGCGGTCGCTCTCAGGCAGACTTCCAGCAGGGAGCGGGGAAGGGAAGGGGGTCTGCGAGGTATGGGGGACGGGGCTCGAGGTTTTATAGTCAGAGCTGGCGTTCAAGCCAGGCCCTCCCACATAAGGTAGGAAGTGCGGGCTGTAGTGGTGATTGGCACTTGATTGAGCCAGGCAATGGGGTTGGTTCCCGGAAGTTTGGTCCGCTTCTGGTTCCTGTTTGGGCGGTGGCCAGCCGCCAGGACCTTCCACGACACTTGTCTGGGGCTTTTCGTCACGACATGTCCGAACATGCCCGACCATGCTCGACCTCTCAACTATCGTCAAATCTATGAGCTTTACAGTTTTGGTGTACAATTTTCATATATTTTTAAAAGACAGTTTTCTCAATACAATGTTACATTTCACTTAAAAGTTTTAAAGTACTGATTTTTCCCATTTAGATTTTTAATAAACCTGGAATTGAGATCATATTAATATGATAATAAAGGTTTTATTTTTAACCACAAGGATAATCAATCCACATCTTCCTCCATACATTTTTAATGCTACTCTCTCACGTGTCATTTTCTTTTGTTTGGTTTATTCTATATTTGTTTTCTTTTCCACTGGTCTGCTATTTAATCTCTGTCAATACCACAGCATTTTAATCACTGTAGTTTTATGAAAATCACATCACCTATTATGCCAATTCCCACAATCTTGTCTTACTTCTTCAAAATTGTTTTGGCTATTCTTCAGAACTGCTCTTCCATATGAATATTAACCAGCTAGTCAATTTCCATTCACATGTATCAAAAGAAACAACAAAAACTATTATGTCTTATATGGGTTTTGCATTTAATTTCTGTGTTAATGTGGATTAAAACTGGCATTTTTACAACAGTGTGATTTCCCTTAAACATAAGTTTTATGGCCATTGATAGTGATACACTTTAAAACAATATAAGAATGAAAATTAAGTGTGTTAATTATACAGGCACCTACCCCACTAGTTTCTTATTAGTTCTACTACTTGCTGACAAAGGTCCATCTAGTCAAGGCTATGGTTTTTCCTGTGGTCATGTATGGATGTGAGAGTTGGACTGTGAAGAAGGCTGAGCGCTGAAGAATTGATGCTTTTGAACCGTGGTGTTAGAGAAGACTCTTGAGAGTCCCTTGGACTGCAAGGAGATCCAACCAGTCCATTCTAAAGGAGATCAGTCCTGGGTGTTCTTTGGAAGGAATAATGCTAAAGCTGAAACTCCAGTATTTTCCACCTCATGTGAAGAGTTGACTCATTGGAAAAGACCCTGATGCAGGAGGAGAAGGGGACGACAGAGGATGAGATGGCTGGATGGCATCACCGACTTGATGGACATGAGTTTGGGTGAACTCCAGGAGTTGGTGATGGACAGGGAGGTCTAGCGTGCTGCAATTCATGGGGTCACAAAGAGTCGGACACGACTGAGCAACTAAAGTAAACTGAATTGACTGATCTCTTAGGTTAGAGTTTGCTTTATAGACAATTATGTTATCTATAAACAATGACAGTTTTTCATCAATAATCTTAATATATCTTTTTCTTTTTTTATATTAGTGTATAGGCTAGGGTGCCTAGTGCAATACTGAGTGGAAGATGCAACAGCAGGCATCTTTGCCTCATCTCTAATTTTAAAAGGAATGTGTCTAATATTTCATCACGCGGTATGATGTATTTATTGTAGTGGTAGATTTTACTCCTTATCAGATTAAGAATATTCTTCCTTTTCCTTGTATGTCAAAATGTTTATCATGAATGGAATTGGTCAGTAATTTTTTTAGTGTTCCTTATTAAATGGATGAGTTTTCCAACCATTTAAACCCACCTGATCAATAAGAAGTACTAATTTCTTTTTTCACTATTCCTTCTTGTTTTTGAGCCTTCCTACTGGATTAAATTATTTTCTAAGGGAATTTTTTTTCTAAAACTTTGTTAAGGGTGAATTAAACTTTTGTAAAAGTCTTTTTATTTTACCATCACATATGAATGACTACTTCTGGGAATGGGACTCTAAACTGGCAGTTATTTTCTCTAATAATTTTGAAGATATTTTTTACCAAGCTTTCTATTTTTTTCCTTTGAAGATAATGATATTTTTCTTCTGTTTACATTTTTAAAATATTATTTTTTGCTCTACAGTTTTAATTCACAGGTATATGACAATAGATTTATCTGTTTCCCTTCCTGAGACTTGAGGTTTCTGAATCTGAGCATTTATGTCTTTCATAAATTATGGAAATTATCCAGATGCTATTTCATTGAAAATTGATGTTCTCCACTTTCTTTCTAGAAAGTACATATGATAGATAGGTAGATAGATAGGCAGGTAGACAGACAATGACACACATAAATAAATCTTTGCATTCCAACTTCCATATTTCATCTCATGGAATCAAAACACAAATGCTTTGTCTATCAAGTCCAGACACCTCTCTCCCAACTCCTTTCCTTCATCCCCTCCCCTGACACCCCCAGAATACACGGACTTCAATTTACCTTCTTAGAATTCTATTTGCATTCATGACTCCAGTTTCCATCTGATATTCAGTTATTTTACTCTAGGTCCCTAGAAATGTCTTATACTTTTTTATAAGCTCAGCTATGCAACTGAAACAGTATTGGCTATGTTTTACATAAGACTTCTTGGTGATCTTTAGTGGATCTAATTTATAGCCTTTCAGGAGATGGGAGACTTTAAATCTTCAATAAGATTTAATTTTATTAATTCGTTTGAACCACTTAATACAGGAACAGACATTGAAAGTTTTAGAACATGTGCTTGATACTAAAGTTGAATCAAAAAGAACTATCTAGTTGACACATTACCAAGTAAAGTCAATTATACAAGATTCCACTCTTTGCATGTCTTACTAACTAGTACTTACCTTAGTGTTTCAACTCCCTTGAAGTTTTAGACTAAGTACTTTAAGGCAATTTTATTCTTTGCTATTACCAGTTTGTTTTCATAATTTTTCTGTCTTGTAATAAATAGGAACAAAAGGAATTTGTCTATTTTAACTAAGATTGAGTACCTTAAGAGAATATGAACTGACCTTGCTTCTTTTTAGATGAGCATTCAACAAGCTACATTGTTCCAGAATGATTGATTACACTCAACCCTAAATTAGATCAAATACTTTCACAGAGACTATGCTTTTAGCATAATATGATCTGATAGTTTTGAGAGCCAGGCTCAAGCTCACATACTTCTTCCAACCTTCCTCATATATATTTATTTATGTACTATGGGAGTTTTACATTTTAATCCTTGTATAACACTTATAGTTGTTATATCAACTCTATCCCACATCTGTTTTCTTGTGATTCCAAGGCTTCTATTTTTTGCCTTCCCATGTATATAAAATCCTCCAGAGCAATAACAGTACACAGAATTCTCTCATAAGTCCTCACCCTGGAACTGGTGAGGACATGGCAATGAAAGGCAAACAAAGAAAGTGGAAGAAAAGAACTGCTTGCCTGAACAATAACTTTCTGAAACAGGAATCTCACTAATACCAATTTGAAAAATTAGGAGACTAATGTAAAGAAGGTTTGTGAAACTATTCAAGTCCACACTGAATTCCCACTAACAGACTGCCTTGCAGAAGGAAGGATTATAGTAGGGGGAAACCCAAATCCCTATTAACCAATTGCAAAGCACAGAAAGTGAGAGGGAGCAGAAATAGTATTCCTGTTATAGATTCCCAGAGGGTCACTTGTAATTCTATCCTCAAGCCTAGAACTCTCAGACTTCAACAGCCATTCAAGAAAATTTTTCTGACTATGTGCTATACACCATTCACTGTTCCAGGCATTTGGTATACAGCAGCAGGCAAATTAGACAAATATCCCTGCCCTCACAGAGCTTGCATTCTAGTTTTGGGTAAAAGATAAGTAAGTATATTAATATATAAGTAGATAAATAAATAGAAGATTAAACATATCAGAAGTATGCTTTAACCTCTGAGCCACCAGGGAAGCCCCACTATGAAGAAAGCTAAGGCTAACGGTCTAAGTTGGGGAAGCTATCATTTTAAATAGGGTAGTTAGGGAAAGCTTTACTGAGAAAGTGACATCTGAGCAAGCAGCTGGCTGAAGGAGCAAGCCAGAAAAATATGAGAGAAGAATTCTCTAGGAAGAGAGAATTGCAAATGCAGAAATATTACACAAGAAGGAACCTGGCCTGTACAAAGAACAGTAAGAGATTACTGTGAAGAAAACGAAATAATCATGGTGTGAGGTGTCCAAATTGAAGTTAGAGGATCTAGGGGAAAGGAGAGTTGGAGGATCCTGTAGGATCCTGAAGGCCATTATATACTCTCATTTTGCTTTTTCTCCCTGACTGAGAAGGCATTGGAAGGAATATTGAGGCAAGCATGAGACAAATTTTTCCAGCAGAAGGAAATGGCAAAAGCTGAAGATGGATAAGGTTAAGATTTTTCTAAGAAGGGAGAAATTAAGGCATGTTAGTATACTGATGGGCAGGATCCAATAAAGAATTAAAAGGAGGTGAATGAAATGTATGAAAGAAGGGGGAAACTGCTGTAGTGGCTACCTTCACAAGGCAAGGAGAAAGATATGATGTGGATCCGAGGAGCTACTTTTTAGTCAGGACCCTGGACAGCTCACCCATAGTAACAGGAAGCGGGGCAGGTGTATAATAAGCCGAGGTGCAAGTGAGAGGTTAACTGGGAGCCATGTGACAGCATGAGGACGTTCTCTTCTGCTGGTTTCATTTTTTTCTGAAGTAAGAAAAGTCAGCTGAGGACAACAGGGAGGAGGTATTGAGAGTGAATAGAGAAAAAGGAAGGAAACTCACATAGGGCTGGAAGAGGCAGCATGGAGTAGTGATGAACAGAAGGCTCATATCCTAACTCTGCCACATATTAGCCCCCTGACCCTGCATAAGTTTTTTAACCCTCCCTAAACCTCAGTTTCCTCTTATGCAAAAGAGGGATCACAATAGTGCCCGTATCACTGCTTTGTGATATGGGTGAAAAGAGATCATGGGGAAGCAATTATAACCATTGCTAAATGGCAAGCACATAGCATGCACTGGCTGTTTGTTATCTGCTGTTATACCTTAGGCACTCAGTGACTGATCGGTGAATGGATAGGTTGTGACATTTTATGTCCACTCTCTTTTCAGGAGGTTTGTTCTCACCAAGCTTCGAGTCATCCCAAAAGGAGCCTTTTCAGGATTTGGAGACCTGGAGAAAATGTATGTACCCGAGGAGTGTGGGGGTGCTTTGAATGGCTACAGGCAGCAACCTCAGATCACATCTAGCATGATTCTTTATGCTTAGGAACTAGAATGACACACCAAGCAAAGGTTTCACACCTTGTCCAATTGCGTTTCCTTTCCATATTTCCTAAACTTGTGGAATCTTTCAGCATGTGGCCACTGAAACAAGCATAACGTCAATCCAAAAAATTCTCACTTTTTTAGTGCAAAATTTGGCTTTCCTGGTGGCTCAGATGGCAAAGAATCTGCCTGCAATGCAAGAGACATGGGTTTGATCCCTGGGTCAGAAAGATCCCCTGGAGAAGAGAATGGCATCCACTTTAGTGGATTCTTACCAGGAGAATCCCATGGACAGAGGAGCTTGGCAGGCTACAGTCCATGGGGTGGCAAAGAGTCAAACTGGGCTACTTTCACTTTCTTTCTTTTGTTCCCAAAGTACCTGTGAGTGGAATTTTTATAAACCAAAGCCTATTATTTTCCCTGCTGACATTCATTATTTTTAAAGATACTCTATTATTTCTGATTAATTTTTAATTAACAGCAGAAACTAACATTTGGGCTTTAGAGATTTTGTGGACTTCTTGTCCCTAAGCCATGCTGAAAGTGGTAAATGACAGATAAACATTCAGAAGTATTGGGAAAGTTTAGAGCACTGAAGATGATTTCCTTTGAAAAGAGAAGACTTTGTTAATGTAAATATCTGTGTTTGTGTGTGTGTATTTAAGATCTTCAACATTTGAGTTTTATTAGACTAGCTTAATATATGGGTTTCCCCAAATAAGCTTTTCTCAAAGTGGGGTACAAAGTAACAACAACAGAAAAAAAAGCAGCAAGTTTTTTCACACTTATGGTAACCCACTCTGCTTTTGAAGGTATTTGATCCCATCCCCCAGGCTTTAAGAAATGGAAAGAGTTCTTTTCACTGTAGTAGCAGCCAGAATCCAGAACTTAAGTGCCAGTAAGTACACAAATAGATTAGATGGATTACACAGAAGGGAAAGTTTTTTTCATTATAAGAATAAGCAATACCCCTCCCTCAGTTTTATATATGTTTTTCCTTCTTTAAGCCAGTAAATTTTTATCTTGATTCTTTCACCTGCCTTTTAGAAAGAACACTTGCCCAGGTCTGAGGAAGTGAGAAAGAAATCCATTAATGAAAGAAACACAAAGCAGAGAGAGTAGCAACGTATTTCAGTGGTTGAGTCACTTGCTTAGAAGAGGTTGGTCAGAATCCTATGTTTGAGCATTAGTTTTAATATAAACTTAACTGTGTCACCTTGATTAAATCACTTTATCTCTGAGAGCTGTGGTTTCCTCATCTGTATATCAAGGGAGGCATTACTATAGTGCAAGATGGCTTATGTGATCTACAGGCAAGCATCTCCCTGTTGGACGGGAGCCCAGTAAGACCTGTGGTCTTCAGGGTTTACCTTCTTGAAGACATTCAACATGCACAGGAATTTGAGCAGAGTTCAGCATGGAAAACAAAAAAGGAATAGTGTAGGAGAGTTTTTGGCTCAACATGTATTCCTGGATAGATCAGCCATTACCCTGCTTGGAATTAACAGAGATTTGATGATGATTGGGTAGGTCTTGCCCCTTCAACCAGTCTGTAAAATTACAAAGAAATTATTCTAAAGACAGCAATACCAGGTACAAATAATTCACCTTAA